>PVKZ01002191.1:0-254778 GCA_004027375.1 Macroglossus sobrinus
GAGAGAGAGAGAGAGAGAGAGAGAGAGAGAGAGAGAGAGAGAGAGAGAGAGAAAGGGAGAGAGAGAGAGAGAGAGCGAGACAATCAATGCACGGCTGATTGTACCAGGAAGGGCAGTCGATTGGTGAGAAAGCTGCAGCCACGTATTGGGAAATAGATTTTTCTGCCCTGCAGACATTAGCTTGAAATTCTTTGAAATGAGGGACCACAATCTGTGTCAGAAATGAAAGATTAAGGAGGTTAATATGCTGGGCCTCCCCTCCTCCTTTTTAATTTCCACGTCCTGGGTGCCCTTGGCCTCCTGAGGAAGATGCACAGGTTTCTGCCACACTTCACCTGGTGTCCCCTTCCTCATTTCTCAGGGGGTTTGCAGAGGGGCGCCTGCTCCCAAGACTGGATGCAGACCGGAGGGAGAGGTTGACCAGCCTTTGTTCCTGGGGGTAGACTCAGGGCCTCCAGATCTGGTGGCCTTCTCCCGAGAGATCATTTTCTAGGGGCTGGTGGCAGGGACTTGGTCGCACTCCTGGCTCGTCACAGACTTGCTGGGTCCCTAAGGCTGTGGGCAGCCTCAGTGTAAACTCTGGGGAGGCCCCGTGCTAGGGACACTGTTTCCCCCAACCCAAATTTCATGGGTTACAGATTTGCATGCATGATCTGAAATTCAAATATATGAAAATTGAGCAATAAGCTCGTGTTATAAAGAAGTAAGGATTTTATTCCCAGAACACTAAACTGTATTATAAAATCCCCGGGTTGACCGTGTTTAGGCAAAGTCGTTGATAATCTTTTCCCGGAACTTTATGTGTCCACTTAGTAAGCTCTTTCCTTTAATAGTTGAGCATACAGTTGGCTGACTTTCTATCCAATAAGCACTTGACGGAGGTGAAAGACTTGCCACTTTTGGCATGCTCCATGGCATTGCCTTCTTGGTCTTGAAAATACCAGATTTAAGAGACCTGCCCTTCTTAGCCTTCATATCAGCACTTCCGGGGTGCCTACTCTTCACTCATTCTGCTAACGCCTTTACAGAATCAAGGGCAATGTACTATTCATCCAATTGTGTGGAAGGCTCCACAGAGCTCCAGCAAATGTAGAGAGAGTCTTGAGAGACCCTAGGTTTGGGATTTAGAGCCTTGAGGCCTCACCAGCTGAGGCAGCCCCCTGGGACGTGCACAGAGCTACACTGGGAGGAGACTCAGCTAGTGGTGTGCACAGTGAGAAACAAATGGGGGGGGCCATTGGACACTTTCTTGTGTGGGTCTGGGCTATGCTATCTTGGGGTCCTGATACAGGAAGCACCGAGGCCAGCTGTGCTTTCCACTCCATCCTATAACCTGCAGCCACTGAGCCTCTCTTGAGGCTGAGTCCTCCCAATTCAGTGAGTACCCCATTCCAGGGCCACTGCTGCAGCATTGGGGGGGAGAGTGGGGGTAGGAAGACCAGACTCTGGGTACTGGAATAGGCTAAAACTCCCAGCTTCAGGCAGGTTCTGGGCACCGGCCAGGAATAAGGGTCTGTCCAGGGAAATGTCCCCACTGCAGGTGTACCCTAGGGCAGACTGAGGGTGTGTGAAATGTGGGGAGGCAGAGGGTGTCTTCCTCACCCTCCCCTCCACAGGCCTGGTCAAGCCCCTGCAGTTCTCTCCACGAGCTCCAGCATCTTTTACGTAGCGTGTACCACTTGGTAGTTTTTCCTCTGTTGGCGCCATTCCTGGGGCATGTCAGTTTTCCTCCTGACTAGATGGTCCCCAAAAGCAAGGCTGATGTCTCTGCTTTCTCTCCACATTGCCCTCTTAGGCTCTGTCTTTCTTGTTCATCCCTATGTTCCCAGAACCCAGAGAACGACAGGGATGTGCAGTAGCTGTTAGATGGGTGAACCGATGCATGGCACGACCGTGAAGGGTGAAGAAGGTCATGCTAGCAATTTACTTAGTGCTTACTGTGTGCCAGGCACTGCTCCTAACACTCCCTTTTACTAACCTCAAGAGAAAGTAAAAAGCACAGGAATAGGCACTCAACTAGTGCTTCCTGATAACTGTGGAGCCAAACACCACTGGGAGCCCTGGGGTGATCCTAGGGTGCCCCCACTCCCATCCTCTCGAGCCTGCTGTATCCCAGGTGGAGACCAGTACGACGTCATCTGGAGAGAATTGATTCAATTCTCCCTTGTTCTGAAAAGTAAAGCTCTCTGGGTCTGCTTTGACCTGAGGTTAGCAGGCCCCAGAAGCTCTGTCTGCTTGTTCCTTAAGTTGCACATTTCAGCCTGGAGCCTTTGTTGTCTGTCATTCCAACAGTCTGTCTAGGCAGCAATTGGCTTCAGATTTTCTGGACCAGTAGGGCTTGGAATTTTATAAGGGATCTTGAACTAGAAGGTATGTGAAAGATCATTTCATTTGCTTTTTCATTCACTCTTGTGGCAGAGACTGGCGAACTGTTCACTAAACCCATTTCCCATTCTTCCAAGGCACACGAAATAGACCACATTTCCAGCCTCCTTCTCACTACTGTGTGGCCATGTGGCTGAGTTCTGGCTAACAGAATGAGGGCACCATAAACCTCATTTAGGCATGGCCCATAAGCTCTCCCTGCCTCCCTGCCCCACCACATCCTCTACTCTCTCTCTCTTCTCCATTTACCAACTGAATGCAGGAGACTCTGAGATCCTTAAGGAGGGAAGAGTTACAAAATGGAAAAAACCTGGGCCCTTGGATGGCCGCTGGAGACTGGGTCCTTGGATGGCTGCGTACTGATCGAGAGCACCATGTGGCCTTCAGAGGAAGAGTTATTGTGTTAAGCCGCTGAACTGTTACAGCGTCTAATGTTATTCTAACTAATATAGCTCATTTTGTAAATACTTACTGGGCATCTGCTATGTGCCAGGCACTGGACTAAACATTGAGATTTAGTAGTGAACAAGGCAGACAGTGTTCCTGCCCCTGGGGAACTTCCATTCTAGTTGGAGAGATAGAGAATAAGCAAATAGGGTTATTTCAGATACTGGTAAGGCAATAAGGAAAGAGAAAGTAGGATAATGGTGAGAGAAAGATGTAGGCAGAATAATTTAATTAGATAGTTAGGGAAAATTTTCTTGAGAAGGGACTGAAATGTCTGTCCCAAGATTTGAAGGCTGGTGATGCCAAGGTCTGCAGGAAGGTCATTCCTGGCAGGGAGAGCAGCATGAGCAAAGGCCCTGAGGTAGGAAAAGAAAGAAGACCAGAGCAGATGGAAGGAAGTGGGGAGTAGAAGGAGATGGGTTTGGAGAATGAGGTGAGAGATCAGCAGAATAGACAGCATAGAAAGAAATTTGGTTGCTTTCCAAGAGTATGCCATATGTTATGCTAAAAGTTGAAGATAAAATGATGAGCAAAAATAGATGTTTGTCAATTCTCCAGGTGCTCAGATTCTAGCTGACTGACTATCCTTCTGATACTCAAGTCCTTTCTGAAGTGTTCCCACCAAGCTGCCTGTTTGTTTGCCTCCAGTGATGGGGAGCCCATCACCTAACAAGGCAGGTCATTGCATTTCTGCATGGTTCTGATGGTCCAAAAAGTCTTTCCTTAAATTGTCTCCTGGGGGCTTTCTTTTACTCAGTAGCTCTGGGAGTAAATAAGAGAGTCACCCTGTTCTGTCTCTTGGGACCAGGGCAGCTACTGTGTGCCAAACTTCAGGGACACAAAGGAGAATAAAACAGGCCGCTGCTGGCAAGGAGCTCATGGTCTTTTAGAAGAGGTAAGATGTGCTCATTTCTCAAATAGCATGTTATTATATGCTATAATATTAATGTGCAAAGCTAGATTGCCCAAAGCATAGAGAAGGAAGAAAATGGAGGAACCATTCTCATTTGAGTGGACCAAGCTGGGCATCATGGAGAAAGAGGCATTTCAGCTGGCTGAAGGACAGAGGAGGTGGGTCTCTTCTCAGGAGGAGGTGGGAGAAAACAGACTGGCTCAGGGCAAGTCCCAGCTCTGTGTGGTAACTGTGCTCTAAGGGTGATGATTCAATATATTAACTGATGCTTCCCCTGCAACCCCTGCCCCATCTTTCCTCCATTTCAGACAGCCACAGGGCCATCTATTTTCTGCCCCAGGGATGGTTGTAACAGCAAAAGAATAAAAAAAAGAGTCAAATTTGTGGTTTTTTGGATCTCAAAAGTCTGTTTTAAGTCACTAGAATCTGAGTTTTGAGCCTCAATAGTATGGGTGTTGAAGGACCCAGGGCACAAAATTTAGAGTATGACAGACAATTTGGAAAACTATTTAGTCAAAGGTATTTATCGTCATCCTGGAAGAAAGCATAGCAGCTCCTGGGCTGGGGTGGAGAGAGGGTCTGGGCCATAGGACAGTACCGTGTGGAGGGAAGTATAAATCTCACCAGTAAGCAGGAGACCTGGGTCTGTAGATGAGCAAATTCTCTTTTGAGAGGATGCAAAGATTGGCAAGGGTGAAAAAAGCAGAGACTCCATAAAGATATATGTACCCCTGTGTTCACTGTAGCACTATTTACAATAGCCAAGGTATGGAAGCAAGGTAAGTGCCCATCAGTAGATGATTAGATAAAGAATATGTGGTACATAAACATAATGGAATATTACTCAGCCATTAATGAAATGAAATCTTACCATTTGCAATGACATGGAAGGACCTAGAAGGTATAATGCTAAGTGAAATAAGTCAGACAAACACATATACTAAATGATTTCACTTAAATGTGGAATCTAAAGAATGAAATAAAAAACAAAATGGAAACAGACTCATAGATATAGAGAACAAACCGGTAATCTCCAGCTGGGAGGGAGGTTGTGAGGCTGGGTGAAAAAGGTGAGGAGGTTAAGAAGTACAAATTGGCAGTTATGAAATAGTCACAGAGATGTGAGTGTAGTCCATAATATTGTAATAACTATGTATAGTGACAGGAGGGTACTAGCATAATGAGGGGGGGGGGATCATTCTGTAAATGTCTAACCACTATGCTGTACCCTTGAAACTAATATAAAATATTATTGAATGTCAATTCTAATTGAAAAGTAAAAATTAAAAGAATAAAATTATAGCCAATACACTGACATTTTTAATGGTTACTGAAAAATAAAAAGCAGAGGCTAACATCTCACAAATATCCTACTTCCTGAGTCTGAGCATTTGTGCCCACCTCCTGCTATTCTTACTGCTAATCAGTTTTCTCAGCCAGTCCAGGGCTTACTGGAATGACCTTCTAGCTTACCTGAGAACAAAGTCAATTAAGGGAAAAGTTGATTTGTAAAAGACAGGTAACTTCTTGACAGCATTCTCAAGACCCTGGATCTAGCCATGCCTGAAGGTGTACTTCAGAAATTTTTCAGGTGTGTGAGACAGCAAATTATTTTCTTGTTTGCTTGCTTCTTAAGCAACTATGAGTTGGGTTTCTCACACTTGCAACCAGGAGTCCTGATAATGGCATCTAGCAGCAGGGCGTGGGAGAAGATTACCATGTATTGAATCGGGCAGGACACTTTCTCATTCAGGTCTTCCCTCAGCTCTGTGAGCTAGAGAGCTCTCTCATTTTATAGACAAGGTAGCTGAAACTCAGAGGCCTGGTGGCACAAGGCGGCATGGCCAACCTGTGAACACAGCTCTGCTCTACAATTTGGATCCACGCCCCAATGTGTTCCTCCTGGGCTGCACTGCTGCCGATGCCACAGAGAGAGGATGGGAGAAGCGGGGTGTCTGGGGTGTGCACAGAGTCTCGGAAGTGAGCCATAAGGCGGCAAGGAGGCGCTGTGTGCATCTGGATCAGGGAGCAAAGCAGATGGCCCATCTGACTCCAGCACATCGTGTAACTTTATGGCGTCTACGGCAGGTTCTCCTCCCTGCTGCGTTTATAGGGATGTCTTCAGGATTTCCTTTTTGATATATGAGAGAGGCCTGTCGTCTGGGGCTCCCTCCATCGGAGGGTAATCTGTGAGTAAATCACTGCAAACCAGCGACAAGTGTCTGCGCGGGGCCCGTGCCCTGTGCGTGCTTTGGGATAAATCTTCCGAGTAACATGCTTACACGTGTGACCCTGGGGACCAAACAGCATGAAAAGGTCAAGTACAAGGGGCAAAAGGGAACTTGTCCTTTGCTCTCACTCTGGACCAGAAGACAGAGCAGGAAGGAGGTAGTAGGAGGGTATTTGTTTCCTATGGCTGCTGCAACCAAGTACCGCAAACTGGGAGGCATAAAACAACAGAAATTTATTCTCTCACAATTCTAGAGGCTAGAAGTCTGAAATCAAGGTGTTCATAGGGCTTTGCTCCCTCTGAAGACTCTAGAGGAGAATCTTTCTTTGCTTCTTCCAGCTTCTGGTGGGGGCCAGCAATCCTTGGTGTTCCTCGGCTGGTAGACACATCATTCCATCTCTGCTTCCATCACCACATCACCTGAGTGTGTTTCTGTGTCTGTACCCAAATCTTCTTCTCCTTTTTCTTATAAAGACACTAATTGCCAAATAAAGGCCCATTCTACCCCATATGACTTCATCTCAACTTGATTACCTCTGCAAAGACCCTGTTTCCAAATAGAGTTACATTCAGAGGTTCGGGGTGGACGTGAACTTTGTGGGGACACTATTCAACCCGGTACAGAGGTTGATGATGGTTCTTGCGTGAAGGAGGGCATAGTATGGAGGTGAGAGGGGCTTCAGAATGTTTACATGCTGCTTTGGCAGATTTCCTTAGGAGAAAGAATCCCAGAGAAGCTTCTGTTCATCCTGATGAAGAGTTAGGCCTTCTGAGCCTCTGTAGGCTGAATAAAAGCTTTCTCTATAACTCAGCAACTTCACTCCTGGGAATATCCCTGTTAGAAATGTGCCCTGTGGCTATTGGAAGACATGCACTAGAATGTTCACAGCAGGATTATTCATCTTGGCTGAAAACTGGAAACTACCAAAAGCCTATTTTGGTGGATTGCAAAAAGCAGCCACAATTCTTTGTAGCCCATCCCATCGAGAGGCAGAGTATTCTTCTTTCGAATGTGGGCCTGTCTTGTGACTTTTTGCGGCCAGTAGGAAGTGGCAGAAACGATGTGTGTTAGTTCCAAGATCAGGCTTCAAGAGGCCTTGAATGCTTCTCCTTGCTTCTTGGAACTCTACGGTCACCATGTAGCCGATTGGAGGATGAGAGATGTGGGGAGCAGCGATGTGCTTTGCCAGCTGAGGTCATCCTAGAATAGGCAGCCCCAGCCACAGAGGCAGGCACGTGAGTGAGCCCAGCTGAGATTAGCCTAGCCCAGCCCAGAAGAACCACCCAGCTGATCCCAACCTAAATATTCCCACGGAAGCATGTGCTAAATGAATGGCTGTTGTTTTAGGGCACTAAGCTTTGGGGAGTTTTGTTACCCAGCAACAGCTAACTGAAATGGATACATTGTGGTATAGTCACACAGTAAAAAGAATGAATGAACTACTGCCACTTACAACATGGATGATACCGATACTACACAAAGTGGAAGAAGCTCGACGTAGCAGAGGGCATATTATATAATCTCATTTATGCAAAAAGTGCAGAAATGAGTGAAAGTAACCTGTGGTGAGGTAAATCAGGTTAGTGGTTTCCCTTGGGGGTAGTGACTAGGAGTGGCCATGGGGTGGGTACTTCTGGAGGCTGGTTCGATGGGTATGTCTACTTGGTGAACCCTCACGGAGCTGTACACTTAGGATGTGTGCATTTTTCTGTACGCAGGTTATATCTTGGGAGATATTAAAAAATGCCAGATGTTTTGTTTCTTTTCTAATTATTAGAAGGCCAGTGGGGATGCATCTTATGTGGAGGACAGGTGTATAAGGGAAGAGCACATACTATAATCAAAATACCCTTGAAAATTCCTTGGGAAGCCATCACGCTGGAGCCAACTTCCATCTCTCAATAAATCTAGCATGGCCAGTTTTTCCTCCTACGTGGGGACAGATCACCATTTCTCCTGTCAGACTCCAGATGAAGCAAAGGTTTGTGTTTAGGGGGTCACACGTTGTGACTCTTCCAGGAACCCAGAGCAGCTGGGTGATCACACCCAGAGATGTGTAGGACCAGAGGGGAGGGCTTGGCTTGGAGCAGGAACCCTTCAAAGCCAGGGGTGTGCAGGATTCCCCTATCATACAATCTCCCCCTTTGTGTGTTAGGGAAGGGGAGGAACAAATGTATTAGTTAAGCTGACCTTAACCAAATTTAACCAAGTGAAGTTAAATTTATGTATGATAAGGCCAGCATATATTTAAGGACTTAACTTTTCATTAACTGACTATTCTTCATCTATCACCCCAACACCCCCTGTGCCATCTGGAACATCAGCGTTGTGTCAGAAAAATCTGAATTGTGGTCCTCATGTAACACCAGGTAGGTCACTTTATCTGTCTGCAAGTCAGGGGCATGGATTTGGGCAAAATGAGTACCCATTGCCACTTTGAGAGTCTGGGGTTCTAAGCTGCCCTTTGGGAGTTAAAACACAACGTGACCCAGGTACTAAGGGTTGCCATAGATTTTCTGGGTGACTCTGGGCCAATATTTTCTTCTCTGGTTTTCTTTTTGCAGATGTAGGGCAGAAGTGGGGGCCAGGGCTGCAAAAGAAGGCTGTGATGGCCAGGCCCAGGGAGGAGGATTGTTTGGAATAAAGACAACTGAGGGAAGCTCAAGTGCAGGCAAAGTGCTTGAGTCTTCAGGGTGGGATCGGGGAGTTCCTCTAACAGGTCACCTTTCTCTTTGGGGCTGACATTCCTTTCTGAACTCATAAAGCAGCCCAGCTCTGGTTGGAGAATGGGTGGTTCCATCTAGGGCAGGCAGACCCGGGGGGTGGGGGGCAGAGACACAGAGAGCAAGAATGCAAGGGGGAGAGAGAATGAGGACAGACAAAAGTGCAAGAGAGAAAACAGAGAAAGGCTACCACACAGAGAGACTTTCATACATTCAACAAATATTTATCGAGTACTAACTTGGTGCCAGATGCTATGCTTGAGGCAGAGAGAGAAACAGAGACAGACTGAGATGAGAATAGACTGAGAATAGATAGATAAACAGAAAAAGTGACAAAGAGAAAAACTGAGACATATTTTATTCATTCATTTCACAATATTTATTGAGCACCTACTTTGTTTTAGAGGCAGATTCAATGAGTGGGGGTGCAGAGAGAGAGAGAGAGAGAGAGAGAGAGAGGGAGGGAGAGAGAGAATAGGGAACCTGGTGGACTGAGTTTGTTGCTGGGCAGTGCCTTCTTGGTTACAGCAGAATATTACAGAAACTCACAGAGCCAGTTCTTCTGATTGCAAAGCTGCAAGCTCCTCGCCTCCTCACATTCCACTCTCAGGAATTTTCAGGGGCTAGGTGAGCAGCACAGGGGTTCCCAAGCCTGGTTGCTCACCAGAAGTGTCTGGGAGACCCTCCAAGAGACTATAGACTCCTGGGCCCCAGCTCTGGCAATTTGGCTACAGAGTTGTGAGTTCAGGCCTAGAAATCTGTATTTGAGCCCCTCCAGGGGTTCAGCGGGTGTGGGAGCCCAGGTGGTGGACGCGTGTCCCCGGGGGGCCTCCCCTGGAGCTCCTGCTGCTGTCACAGCCACACACGTCCTTCTGCAAACACACACGGCCCATGATTGATTCTCTGCTGTTTCCCTCACAGCCCAGCGGGTCTGATTGAATGGCTGACGTGCTGCCCAAACACCCTGCTGGAACCACTTCTCTGCCCTCTGCCCCGGAAGTCGTTTGTTTGTTTTTAGACACAGTCTTTATGTCCAGCTGAAAGGCCACCGGCCTCCCTGGAGCCGCCCATCCAAGCTGGAGCTGAGCTGCAGATTGCCCTGGGGCTAGGGGTACTGCTGTGGGGGACCTTGATGCCAAGGCCAGGGCTGGCTGGGTGTGGTGGCTCAAGCAGAGTCACTCACTTGAGGGTGACACCATGGTCACTCTGTGAGTCCAAGAAGGACATGCTTTGCTTCCTGTATTGAGGTAGCCCTATGCCCATCTAGATATTTGTCCTATGTGAAGATACTTACCTCTTCTTTTTAACTGTGAGTGGCTCCTGGGCAGCCATCTCTCCCTCCCCACCTCCTCTCTCCTTTCTTTAACCACTATTTATTAAGCACCTACTATGTGCCAGGGCTTGTAGTTCCAGTGCCTTTGTCTCTCCATCTATATAAATGAATCCATGGGCAACCTTTTGTTGTTAAAAGACCAGGCTCTGTAATGCAAGAGTTGGGCTTGAATCCAAGTCCTGCCCCCATCCCCCTATGCCTCAGCTTCCTCCTCTACTAAGTGCGAATAATAAAGCCAGCCTTGAAGGGTGGTTGAGAGGATTTTCAACATCTTGGATGAGAGTGAAAAGCCTTGTGTTGTTCTGACACACAGTAGGTGCTCAGACCTCTTTCTTTTTCTCTTCATTCCTCCCATCCCCAGCTTTCTAGGTCTCTGTCACCTGGCCTCCCTCTGCACCTGGACATGTGCTCTAGGAGTCTAGAACCCCCAGTCCTGACTCTCATTCTGCTGTATCCTGCTGTGTGAACTTGGGCAAATATTTACTCCTCTCTGATTTGACCAAATCATCTCAAAGGCTCTTCTCACTCATGTTTTGTGTCTGGGTTGTGAGTTCCAGGGGACACTGGACTCAGTTTCCCCTTTTGCGCACTTCCTATTTTGCTTGATACGCAGTAGGTGCTCCAGCAAGGAACTGAAATGAAAATGAGATGAGTGGGTCATTAGCAATGTTCAGATACCAAACTGTTCAGATCTCCTTGGAGGGGTCTTGTTGTTAGAACATGGCTCATTCTCCTGGGAAAGCTGGGCCAGAGGTGAGGGGAGAGGGAGAGGCTTTCACACTCTGTATTTTCATGGAAACCCTGAGCCTCAGCCTCCACCACTGGTGAGGCAAAAATGGGTATGGGCAGGATTAGGGGACCAGCTCTGGCTTCAGAGACCCCTCAGCTGTTTGGCAGACTGCACAGACAGCTGTCCCTGCCCTTCCCTCCCCTCCCATGGCTTCATCTCACAATTTTACTTTCTTCCTTTCTTTCTATGTCTAGCAAGTCCAGGAAACAGGGCTTCACACACTCATCTGCTACTTCACTCACCCACCCATTTATCCATCCATCCATCCATCCACCTACCTACCCACCTATGCATCCCAGAAATGCTGGCCAAGCTAGGCTCTGGAAATGCAGCAGGGAGCAAAACAGCTATGGTTTTTTCTTTTAAGGTCTCTGAACCTATTGGGGGTGACAATAGCTCAGTAGGTGGTGATAATTCAGGGTGCTGGGGCCTGTGATGGGAATGCACATGGCAGGTGGGAGCCCACAAGGACTCCCTAAATCAGCCTGGGGTGGTGGCTGTCAGGGCAGGCTGCCTGGAGGAGGAAAAGTTTAAGGAAACAGCTTCAGGAGTTAAGTAGTGGAGGAACTGAGGGATGGAAATGTTCTAGGTAGAAGGAATAGCATGTACAAAGCTCTGAGAGTGGCACTCTAAGTAACTGAAACAGCTAAGAAATAGCTGGAAATGGAAAAACAGCACTAGCAATAACAAGGATAATAATCACCTTCCCCATGTGCATTACATCACTGAGCCCCAACCCCCAGACATCCATGCCCATTTTGCAGACAAGGAGACAAAGGCCAGGGAAGTGAAGTCTTGTCCAGAGTCCCTAGTGCGTGGGGGCGCAGGCCCCAGCTGTGAGAGCCCACCTCCTCACCAGGGCAAACAGCCTGACTCCAACAGGGGCACGAGAGGCGGGATAGACAGTTCCCTCCCTGAGCTCCCCTGGGCCGGTCTGGAGGCCCCTGAGGCCCCGAGGGTGGGGGTGGGGCGTGGGAAGGCTGTAAACTGGTTTGGGGTGGTAGGGCTTTCCTGTCACTGCCGGTGGCCCCCGCCTTTGTCCTCATGTGTCACTGAGGAATGCAGCTACAGTCTGGATAAAGGCAGCTTTGTTTGGAGGCCTCAGGAAGGGGGAGGGTGAGAATGGAGGCGGGGAGGAGCATGGCCAGGAAAGGGTTACTGGTCCTCCCTTCTGGCTGGGCCCAGCCTCAGCTCTGGGCAGGAAGCACATATGCCCTGTGGACACCAACATCCTCTGTTGTGCCCTTAATGCCCTTCCTGACCTTGGGAAGCAACTTCCCTTTCTCTGAGCCTCAGTTCCTGTGTCTGGAAAATGGGACTCATTTGCCAGCCTCCATGTATGGTTTTGAGACTCCAGCTAAATATGCCACATGGTTAACTATTCTGCAAGGTGTATTGATGAATGAGAAAGAGGTAGCCCAGAGAGGTAAAGTGACTTGCCTAAGGTCACACAGCTTGACCTTGAAGTAGGGATGAAGTCAGGAACTTGCCCAGGGTGGTAGGCAGGGAGATGAGCACCTGTTTGTTTCAATCTGCAAGCAGCTGGGACCCAAACTGTGCCTTTTGCCTTGGTGAGGAAGAGTGAGGGGTCACTTGCATGTATGCAGTTGGTCCTTGCAGCCTGTGAGGACAGGCACTGGGTTTGCTTTTGGTCATCATTGACCCTCAGTGCCGGCACAAGGTGGGCAGGAAAGCCCAGTGGTTCAAGCATAGGGGCTATGTGACCTCAGGCTGGTCTCATCCTCTCTGTCTCAGTTTCCTCCTCTGTGAAATGGATCTAAGGTGAGTACCCACATCACAGTGTTGTGGGGTAAGTTCAAGCCAATAGTGAGCACCCATTCAACCTAGAACCTGGTACCAGTTAGTAGGATTATTGGGACAATGAATATCTGCTTGCTGGCTGCACAAAGGATTTTCTCAAGGTCATAGCCAAGGGTGAGCTGGGATCAGCCTAGGGCTCCTCCTGGCTCTTCCTGCCAGTGTGTGAGCCCAGGAGGGGCCACAATCCTGAGATGGGATAGTTGAATGGAGGAAAAGTAGGCAGTGTGAACCACCCAGCTCTGT
This sequence comes from Macroglossus sobrinus, assembly GCA_004027375.1. Lineage (NCBI taxonomy): Eukaryota > Metazoa > Chordata > Mammalia > Chiroptera > Pteropodidae > Macroglossus > Macroglossus sobrinus. The sequence continues at coordinate 12,887 of PVKZ01002191.1, forward strand.
CTTTGGGAAGAGGTGTCATGTGGGCTGGAGCTCAGGGACATTGCCCCCTGTCTCCTCCCCATGGTGGACAGACAGATGGGGCAGGGCTGAGCCTGCTTAGCCATGGCCCAGATATAATATTGGTCCCAGGGGGCAGCTACCTCTGTCTTGCTCCATCATAGCAGCTGCAGCTAATCCCAGTAAGTCCGAGGCCTTGCTTTGCTCAGTAAGTGGGTCTGAGCTCACTCTCTTTGGGTATAAAAAGATCCTAGAGAGGGGTAGTGATTTACCAAAAGCCACACAGCAAGCAAGAGCAAAATCATTCACTCACTCACTCACTCACTCACTCACTCACTCATCAACTTGACAAATACTTTTGGAGTATTAGGGGCAGATTAAGTCCCTCAGGAATGACATTCCTGGAAAAGTCCTGACGTGCAAAGGTATGGAAGACAAGTCCTATTATGGTTAAGGGTGTAGATGCTGGAGCTGATCTGTGGGGTCAAATCCTGACTCTTCCACTTGCTGCTTTTTTCCTTCTGAGTGTCTTGTCTGCTCCATTTTCCATTTGGACTTCATTCACAAACCACAGGTTCAAAGATAAAATTATTGAGAGTTTCAAGATGGCAACAGCGAAACATTATATCTGGTGGGGAGGCTTTGATCTCTGTGTGACTTCAGAGATCACACATCCTTACAGCGGACTCTGACAATGCCCATTGCACAGATGGCAAAACTGAGGATCCGGGGAGGGAAATTCTGGGGACTAGAACTAGGGTATATTTTCGATTCCAGAACGTCTATATTTTTCCCTACCTCTGTCAGCTCATGTCTAATTTCTACTTACTGAACTCCAAAGAAAGGTTGAGGCAGTTAACATGAAACGTAGAACGTAGATGGAACGTAGATGTAAAATAAAGGGAAAGGCAATGGTGCCCTCAGTGGTGGTGGAGGAAGCGGGGGCTGGTAAGACCTGGCCTGGGAGCTGTGTGACCTTGGACAGGCCACACAAACTCTCTGTGCACACCGTCTCTCGGTAGACAAGCATAGAGGCCAGAACTCCTGTCTGCACCCCACCGCCTCCCACAAATTTTGCCCACCCTCACCACATCCCCCTCGGTGTCTGAGGCTTGAAACAGTCATAAAAAATAAAACCACAGCCCCCAATGTGCTTGCCGGTTTCTCAGGCCTTATTTTTTTTGGCCGCTAAGGAGACTAATAAATGGCTTGCCACTTGACGTAATCATTAAGAGCTCCACTGAGCTGTGGGCAGCGTTTCCTCTCCTCCTTGGCCGAGCCTGGGGCGCCCAGCCACTGAGTGTGGCAGTGATGGATGGTGTCATCACCGGGCTTGCCCAGGGGGAGTGCGGGTGGTAGGCAGGCATGGCTCTCTCTCCTGCGGGCTCCTGGGCTATTCATTATGGGAAGGGGGATTTAATGTGTGGGGATGACGGCCAGCATCCAGGAGGGGCATGAACCATGAGCCAGACATCCCAGGGGACAGTGGGTCAGAGTGGATCCAAAGACTGGTTTTTGGGTGCAAGAAGTCAATTTAACGAATGGCCAATAAACATATGAAAGGAAAAAAAAGTTGATCTCTGTAGTAGGTGATCCAAAAACACACATTAAAACACAGTTTTTTTAAAGGTACAAAATTGGTAAAAAAAAATTTTAAAAATTTAATTTAAAAAATTTGCAAAGATGTGGTAAATTGATTGCAAAAATGTTCTCAATTCCCTGGCCCTCTATGTATCTATATTCTTTGCAATGTGGCTTTGCAGATCTTCCCATCAAGAGTTAAAATCTATGTCCCACCCCTAAATCAGGGGTCAGTTACGTGACTTTTTTGGCCAATAGATAATGTGGCAGACGTGCTGTGATGCTGTGTCAGTTTCAAATGGAAGTCTTAAGAAGCCTTGCAGCTTCTGCTTTCTCGCAAGGAATCCTGCTGCTACCAGGTGAACAAACTCAGACTAGCTTGCTGGAGAATGAGAGACCACATGGAGCAGAGTCAAGCTCCAGACGTATGAGAGCACCCCATTGAGATCATTAAAACAAACCAAAGATGTATAGCAAGCCTGATTGAGCCCAGAAGAACAGCCTAACTGACCTATTGACACGTGAGAAATAACAAATGCTTACTGTTTTAAGCCAATGAATTTTATGGTGGTTTGTAATGTGGCCATAACTGACTGAAACAAATCCTAATAACCATTGTTGGGGATGGTATGGGTAAATAGACTGTCTCACGTATAACCAGCAGGAAGGCAGTTTGCTAAGATTTTGCATATCCATTGAAATAACTAAAAGGTGTAAAGGCTTTACAAGTGCAAGGTGCTATTATAATTTTGTGGATCTCAGTTTCCTTAACTGGAAAATGGGGATAATAGTACCCATCTCACAAGATTATTGTGGAGATTCAGTGAGTGGGTTGAATGCTTAAAAAAAGCCCCAAGAATGTTGCTCTACTTTTCTAAAGCTTATCATGGAGACAACAACACTCATGGAAATTTATTTATGGTCTCAATTTTGGGGATTAATTTCTTTGAAAATCCTAAAGCATGTGTTCCTCGTGGAGAAAGATATATCAACAAAGATGTCCATTACAGCATTGTTCATAGTGAACAATTGGAAACAAACTAAATACCATTACTAAAGAAACCATTGTTACTTATGTTGCTATTTATTTACTATGCTTATTTTTCACTAATTTTCTTAATATTGCTTGAATAAATTAAGGTATGGCTATGTGGTGAATCAAGTTCAGCCATGAAAAATCAGGTTTTAGAAGAGGATTTACTGACATTAAAATGTTCACGCTATTTAATCAAGAAAATATCACAGTATCGAATAAAATTATAATATGGTCCCAATTCCTGTAAAAAATTTTCTCTGTCTCCGTTTCAATCTCTGTCTCTGTCTCTCTCCCCACTTAATCTGTGCAGAGAAAAATATCTGAAAGAAACTAACCTGCAGTGTTTGGTTTTGTCCCTGATGGTGGGGCTATGTGTTTCTTTTTTGTCTTTTTCATATTAACACAACTGAGTTTCTTCTGTGCCAAGTACCTTAAATACATCCATCTGAGGTCTCCTTTAATTCACAATGAACCTTAGAGATGGGTACTAGAATCATCCCCATTTCAGAGATGACAACATTAAGGTCGAGAGGAGCTCAATGAATATGAGTTAAGTGGGAGAATGAGTGAATAAATGAATGAATGAATGAAACCAGAAGACTGTGGCCAAGATGAGTGGGGGATGGTCTGGAGACCTCAAATAAAAAACAGTAAAGGCTCAGGTGTTGGTGTCTCCCCCACCAGCCTGCTATACTCTGCAATTCCCCCATTCACATTTCCTTCTTCCTTTGTTTGGGAAAAACCCAGAGTCCATCCTGCCCTCTTTTGCTCAAGCTTCTTGCTGCATTTTACAGACCTGAAGGAATCCTGAGAGGTTATCCAGCTCTACATTTTCAGTTAATTTTTGAAGTATTTTTAAAAGTTACCTTTTTACTCTGATGAACAAAGAACTATTCATTGTAAAAAATTTGAAAAATGATATCAAAGTAGGAAGAAGCAGAACCCCCTCCCCCTCACCACATATTTCCACCTTCAGAACAATCAAGGTCGACATTTGGGTATATTTCCTCCCAGGAGTTTTGCCCTCTGTGTTTCTCTTTATTTGGTTGGCATCATACTAAATGGCTAATCTTGTAACCTACTAGTTTTACGTCCCATCAATGAAAATCTATGTGGACAAAACACAGCTGTGGGATGTTGCAATGTGTGGGGATCCCAGATCAACAGGTCTCTGGGGTCCCACAGTTTTGTAGGGAAGGGTGGCAAAGAGAAGCTGGGCACCTGTGGTCCCAGGCCCCCACTCTGAGCCCTGCCTTGTGTCTTGCTGCTTGAGATATTGGGGGGCACCTATAATTTTGATCAAAAAGAATTCTTTGTTTCAAATATTTAACCCATCATCCAGAGAGGAGGTGTGATCTGTTTAATGTCGCCAGCAAATCAGAGATAGACCCGGGGCTGGGACCCAGGCCACCTGTCTTGTGCATTTATGGGACAGTCATTAGTAGGAGCCACCTGTATGCCAGGCACTGTGCTCAGCCCTGTGGAATCAGCGCTGAACCAGACAGATGTGGACCTTGCTCTCCTGAAACTTCTGTTCCACCAGGGAAGCTGCAGAATCCTGGTCATCAGAGACTCGATCAAACAGTTGCAGTTTGCAGTTGGAGGAATGGGGAGAGGAAGACAGTGGAGGACGAGAAGAGCACAATGGAGGGAGGGAAGGTCTCTCTGGCAGGCGATCTCTGGGCTGAGGGAAGAGTATTGAGAAGGCCAGAGGGGCTGGCAAGGGCGAGAGCTTGGAGACAGTCTTGGTGTGAGCGAGTGAAAGAGAGAGTGGGAGGAGACAGGGTCAGAGAGCTGGGACTGGTAAGAAGTGAGCAGAGGGTTTTCAGCAGGGGAGGGACGTGACTGGATCTATGTTCTAAAAAGGTCACTGGCTGCTATGGGGCTGTGGCTGGAGGTCTACCGAGGCCCTGCAAGTCCAGCTTACTGGCACAATTCTCTGAAGGTACCCTCACCCACTCCCACCCATCTGGCATCCTTCCCTGGGGGACTGCACAATGGGTGGGTCCATCAGCTCAGCCACAGCCAAGGCCCCGTGCCACCTGTGGGGGTTGGGGACCGCATACCCCCACTGCAGGGAGAAGGGAACAGCAAATCCCTTCCCTGGCCTGGCCTAGGGCCTGCCTGCTCTGCAAAGCCTGGTGTCACTTCTTCATCCAGAGCCAGGCTGGCCGTAGTTTACTTTCCTTAGCCTCTCAGTGACCCTCTGACCTCATTGTCATGGCAGGAGGGGGCCGATGACCAGAACTCACTGGGCACTCAGGTTGGGACAGGATCTGAAGCGTGTGCCTCCCCTCCGCCCCACCAGCCCAAACCTGCTCCATGTGCTTAGACACTAGACTCAGTATATCAGGATGCAGCTGGCCTGTAGGACAGGTCTCTGCAGACTCCTTGTGTCCCACTCTAGTCTCTGCTTCTCAGTCCCTAGGGGGATGCCTGCCATTGGTCAGAGGAAGGGAGATGGTGTGTAAATATGTGGGTGATTTTTTTGGAAACTTCTTTACTGAGATATAATTCACATACCATACAATTCACCCTTTTGAAGTATATAAGTCAATGGCTTTTATGTGTTCACAATGAACTTTAGAACATTTTCATCCCCTCAAAAACAGACCCTATACCCTTTCACCACCACCCCCAATTTCTTCATCCGCTCAGCCTCTGGCAACCACTAATTGATTTTCTGTCTCTACAGATTTGCCTACTCTGGACATTTCATATAATGAAACAATATAACATGTAATCTTTTGTGACTGGCTTCTTTCACTGAGCATGTTTTCAAAGTTCATCCAAGTAGTAGGTGTTAGTACATCATTCCTTTTTATGGCTGAATACTATTCCATCATATGGGTGGACCACATTTTGTTTACCATTCATTAGCTAATGGACATTTTGATCTTTTCCACCGTTTGACTATATGAATAATGCTACTATAAACATTTGTGTACATTTCTGTGTGTGTGTGTTTTCATTTCTCTTGGGTATATTCCTAGTAGAGAAATTGCTGGGTCGTATGGTAACTCTAGGTTTAACTTTTTGAAGAACTGCCAGGTTGCTTTCTGAAATACGTGTTTTTAAAAATACTGAATATGTGTCTGTGAATATGTATGCATGGACACTTGTATTTGTACATGTGTGTTAGGAATGTGAACACATTTGCGTATGTGTCTGGGTGTTAAATTGGCCTTCTTAAAAAGTACCTATTGTGATACTTTTTGCCCTACTTATGGAGGTAGGTGGTTCAGGCATTCCTAGCAGGGGATCAGTATGAGCTAAAGCTGTGTGGTAAGAGTGAGAAATAGAAATGAGTTCTTCCTTTGAAAAGTGTTAGAAAGTGGCTGGGCTCATAACAGACCCCCACATTTGAGCCCACATATCATCCTTTCACCCTCCCAACCGGAGCCACCAACCCACAGCATCTCATGCAAATCATATGCAAATCTCTCCCTCCCATCAGCCCTGCGGCACCCAGAGGAGCGGGAAATATTCTTGGTTGGGTCCTTCCCTTCATTAATTTCTGAGCCGTAGTACATTACTCATGGATAATTAAGAGTGAGCTATTAATACAACATTTAATATTCAAGTGCAGCGAAGAGGAGAGAACCGTAAGTCACAGAATCCTATTCGACAAGACGTTACAGTTTAGGAATGAGGTATTTTTTTCGCCTTCCAGATGCTCAGGACTGCTTGCGTTGAACGTGGGCCTGAGAATTTCATTTATTGATAGAATACGAAGAAGGGCCTTAAATCACCAGGAAATCCATTTGAAGGGCCCAGTGGAGACGGCCAGGCAGTAATTACACCCAGAAGTGTAACTGTCTCCACTGGGCACGTCCGTTGTGAGGAGACGGCCTGGCCATCCCACAGCTGGCAGGGGGATTGATGGCAAAGAGGCTGGGCAAAGGCAAAGACAAAGGAAGAAAAGGAGATGTGACTATGTCCATACACACCTGGGGTGGGGGCGGGAGTGGAATGTGGATCATCTGGATTCTGGCCACCCATAACACAAACCGTGTTCTTCCTAGCTGGAGGCTAAGGCAGCCTGAACTGTCCCAGCTCCATCCCCATGTGACCTTGAAAATTAGGATCCTCCAGCATTCCAGCCTCACTGATCCCCAGGGCCTGACACAGGAAAGGAGGAGCTTGATACGAATGGGGTGGAAGTGAAATGTCTTAGATGTTGAAACCTCAGTTTCCAAAGCCATAATTTAGGCTCTCTGTGGAGCCATCTCTAAGAATCGGTTCCTACCTTCCTTTGCCTTAAGAGGGTAACTATGTGGCACATGGGGTCACTTAAACACCAGTGGCTGTCAGGCATGGAGGCTGTGTGGCACTTGTGGGTGCCGGACCTGGGTCAGTCACCTCCTGGGCCTGCTGCTCACTAGTTCTGCAGGGAGTACTGTCAACTTCACTGGGGTTCTGTCTCCTCATCTGTACAGTTGGGCTAAGTTGTCCAGAGTTAACACACAGAGAGGGCTTTGCACATCATAAGCGCTTGGTAAGTAGGTGGTACGTGCTCCTGGTAGTAGGTAGTTTTGTTGTTTTGGTAGTGGCTTTGGCTGTGGGCTGAATGAGTGGCCCAGGGTGGGGTGGGAAGGGTTTGGGGTGGTTGGTGGAGGGAGATGGGTCTGCGGGCAAGGATGTGAGGCTGGAAAGAAAGCCTCTCTTTGCCAGTTGTGAGCTGGACACTTCCATGTGGCTTGTCTACCTCTCACTCCCAGCCTGCAAGGCACAACACCTTCTTCCATTTTCCTGGTGAGGCTGAGGAGGCCCAGAGATGTTGAGGAACCTGCCAAAAGCAGCCCAGCAGAGCCCAGTTCTGGACTCCTCGATGTCTGTCTCCAAGGCTTGTGCTATTTGCTCTCACTTGGGACCCAGGGGAGTACTTGGTGGGTGTCTGGGAATGTGGTGATAATAAGCTGGGGCTCAGAGTCGGACTAATTGGGTTTGAATTCCAGCTCTGTGCTGTGTGGTCCTGGACACATTATTTATTGTCTCACCACTCAAGCCCCTCATCTTGAAGTGGGAATAACTGAATGAGAATCTTCCTGCTGGGATTCTGCAGGGCAAATGATGGAATGTTCTCCAGGTTGTTTTGGGACCCAAGGGATTGTGCAACACATCTCACCATTGGGAATTATCCTTATACCCATTTCACAAGTGAGAAAACTGAGCTTCACGGAGGCAAAGCAACCTTTAAGGTCATTAAATAGCAAGACCTTGTTCGAACCCAGATCTGGGTCCAAAGTGAGCCTAACTACACCCTAGCCATTATTACATTAGCTGTTATAACAATAAGAGTGATATCATGATTGATTTCTTCCCATGCTGACTGCTGGGGAAGCTCCTTCTCCTCTTCATCCTCAAAGTTTGTTGATGTTGAACCTCTGGGAGTTCTCCAGGGTGGGGATCCTAGTGGGCCAACCTCTGAAGGACAGAAACCCAGGTGGGCAGAGCAGGCCACTCTCCAGCCCCATCCTGGTCCTATCCTCCCCTTGCTTGAGCCAGTAAGAAGGTTCTATCACTGGTCCTCCTTTCTCCGCTCAGTAGGCCTAACAAATAGGCTGTCATGTGTTTTCTCGTATCCTCCTACCTCCTGGGCCTCTCCAGGCCTCACTGCCTGCCTTGGCCACCATAGGAGGATGAGAAGAGAATCTGCTTTTCAGTTTGTTCTGACTCCAGATAAATGGTTTTGGATAAAACAGAAATTTGGCAAAGGATGGAACATTAGCCTCTACAGTCTTATACTGTTAGGATAAATATTGGAATCTCTGAGTCAGAGATGAGGTACTGCTGTACTTGGGAGATACTAACCCCATCCTGAGCTAGTATTTGAAACTTGTTTGATGTTGCCTCAGTCAATCTTCAAAGGATCTGTAGCTCCTTGATTCAGTGATGAAACTGAGCCTGACACAGTGTGCCCAGGCTGTATGTCATGTTGACTGCACAGTAACAGCATTTGAGCCCTGGATGGTGACTGTGTGCAGCCCAGTTGCAAAGCTGGGACTGTATCTGAGGGTGCCTGACTCTGTCCAGTGCTCCCTGATATCTTGGATGGTTCATTTTGTAGAAAGTTGGGAAAAATTGATTTTCAAGTAGGGTATGAAGCCTGGCAATGAGGCAACCAGGATATAAATGGATCCTATAAATAGATGCTAGCAGGGTTAATTTGTATTAAATGAGAAGTTCTGTGTGCAGGCCATGAGCTCAGGGGTACTCACTGGAGGTATGGAGGAGGGAGATCTTTCAGGAACTGCTAAACCCACCACAGGAACCCTTTGGTTCTCATTGAGAGGTGGAGAGTTAAAATAGTTTTTTCTCAGTGATGGTGGCCATATTTGATAATGGCTGTTGCTGATGGCTGCCGTATTTGGTATTGGCTGATAGCTGTAATGTAATCATGGAACACATGCTGAGCACATTATGCAGTGGGTTAAAAAAGTTCCTAGATTCTCTATTGAGTTCCCCAGAGATAAAGGGGCCATGACCAGAGGAAGAAAAGTGTGAGTAGCTATAAGAACCCAGGCATAGTCCAGCCCCTCTTTTATGGAGGAGAAAATGGAAACCCAGAGAGGGACTGTGTCCAGGGCCACACAGTAGGTCTACAATGGCAGCCAGACCTGGGAAAGACGCACGGCCTTCCAGAGGTGGTTGCTCCATTATACATGCTTTCCTCCAAACACTGTGTGTGGTGAGGTATCATTGCCTGAGGCCATTCAGCCAGTAAAGGGCACAGCCTGGATCTAAAGGCAGAATTCTGACCCTGAAGCCAGGGTCTTCTCTGCTAGCCCTTCTGCTTATGGAGAGCTCAGATATTCTGTGAGCTTTGTGAAGGTGGGGGCCGTGCCTGCCTCCTTTCTTGTTATAGCCCCAGCACCCAGGATGGCCCTCAGTACAAATGTTTCAGAAAGGCTTATTGAATTAATGGAGGAATAAGTGAAGGATGTTAGGCTTTCCCATCTACCAGTACACTCATGAACTTATGCACTGAATGTTTGTGTCCCACCTTCCTCCCCGCCACGCCCCCACTCCCTGCCACCAAATTCATACATTCCAGCACTAACCTCCAGAGTGGCTCTATTTGGAGACGGGGCCTATGAGTAAGTAATTAAGGTTAAATGATATCATAAGAGTGGGGCCCTAATCCAAAAGAATTGGTGTCCTTATATAAGAAGAGACACAAGAGAGCTCCTTTTCTTTCTTTTGCTCCATTTGCACACAGAGAAAAGGCCATATGAGGACACAGTGAGAAGACAGTCATCTACAAGCCAGGAAAAGAGCCCTCACCAGAAAATGAACCAGCCAGAACCTTGATCTTAGATTTCTAGCTTCCAGAGCTGTGAGAAAATAAATCTGTTGTTTAAACCATTCAGTCTATGGTGTTTTGTCATGGCAGCCTGAGCTGAGTAATACACCTTCCGTTCTCTTTTCCACTTCCTTCTTTTCTCATTCCTTTTTTTAATTTCCTTCTTGCTTTCTATTCACTCATCCTTCCATCATATCATCCATTCATCCATCCATCCATCCATCCATCCATCCATCCATCCATCCATCCATCCTCCATCTATTTATATACCTTCCTTGCTCCCTCCCTTTCTTTCTTCCTTCCTTCTTCCCTTCTTCCTTTTCCCTCTTCCTCTCTTCCTCTTTTCTTCTCTCCTTCCATTCATCCACCCATCCTCCTACTCCAAACTTCCTTCTACCAACCGCTCATCCATCGCCCACTGGCACTGAGGAGAGTTTTTTCTGCTGCGACACCCTTACCCTGCACCCTGCACCCTGCACCACAGCATTCCCGGAGCACATCAAAGCCTTCTTTTGGGACTCAGCCCAGGGCTAGGATGGGACACCTTTGTATAATTTTCATTTATGGCAGTCTACATTACTATGGTAGCCTCTCTTACTCAGTTGTCCCACTGGAATATTTTGTTAAGTCATCCCAAATTTACCTTCCAAATTTGATAAAAAGTCCAACCAGCATGTGTTTGCACCATGAAGCAACAAATAGATTAATTTTATTTACATAAACAGGAATGATTAAACCTCAACAGCTGTCCAGGTATCTCCTGCTGCAAGGCTGGAGCATCCAGGAAGGCCTTCTCTATAGAAAGCTTGCCTGGAGGAGCCAGGCACCTGGGGCTGACAGAATTCCCAGTAGCCTATCCCACCTGCTCCACCTTGGCCCCTCCCAGGCCTGCTCCATGCAAATCACCCATGAGCCTCATTTACATACACACCAGCTCATTTCCATATCCCCCAGCTTTGGGTGGCTCGTCTGCCACAGGACTGGCTGACAGCAGCCCCTTTTGTTTTCATATGTCATCCAGGGAGTTGCTCCTTCATCCTTGAATTGGAGAGGAGGGGAGGAAGAAAACGAAGAAAAAGAAAAGGGAAGAGAGGAAAAACCCTCAAGACAAAGAGACACCATCTGGGCAACAGGAAGAAAATGCCACTGTCTGGAGTTTAGACCCTGGGGGAAGCAGGCAATGGAGGGACAGGCCTCAGGGCCGCCTGGAATAGAAGATCTCAGACTTGCCAAAACTGGCTGGAGTCCCAGCCTCATCATTTATTTGGCTCTGGTGTCCTGGGCAGGTGACTTTGAAGCTGGTGCCTCTGTTTTTCCACTTGGGAAGTGGGACTCTCACACCAGCATGTAGCAGCCCCCAGCTCCAGCCCCTGTGTTTATTCTTGCTGCTGCAGACCTTGAAGGGACTGCGAGGTACAAGCAGGAGGCACTGCCCTGCACACCCCTTTTTGTGGAGCTGGTGGTGTCCACCCCAGGTCTGCCTTGCCCCTTCTTCTCTCTGTGCCTCAGTTTCCCCCAGGTGGTAGGTCCTCTAAGGGCTGATTCCCTTGAATTATCCCTTCCTTCCGCTGTTAAGAGAATAGCAACAAAAGCCAAAGTGTATGGTGATGACGATGATAATATGACTATTAGTGGCATATGTAAGTGACAAACCAGCCAGCCCTGGCCAAGTGTGTACCTGGGTTTTCTCATTTTAGTCTTGTAAGTACCTAGTGGCCCAGGTTTTCCTGCAATTTCCATTTAATAGACAAGGACACAGAGGTCCAAACTGAGGCCTCTGCCTGTGCTTTCTTCAAGCTTCAGAGAGGCAAATCTAACCTCCTAGAGGACTTGGCTCATGTTCTACCATCCCCCTACTCTTACTTCCCTCCCAACCAGGGAGGACTTGCCCAAAGAGCAACCATCAGCTCCCCTCAGTGTGTTAGTGGAACAGAGCAGCACCCAGGACCAAGGGTCTGTGCCCTGCTCTATCTTAGTGGAGTGGGCTTGGTGCATGGCAGGCAAGAAGTTGAGGTGATTTGAGGGTAGGGAAGGACACGAATGTTTGATCTTGTGTTTGTTTTGTCCCTGACCTTGTGATCCCCCATCCCTGACTCTATTTCTCCTTACATCTCTAAATTTCTCTCCTCCTCCAGGTTTCTGGATGAGTGAATGTGATGCAAAGGCACTGTGGTCCACACACCCTGTGGTGTTTCTCCCTCCTGTTCTCACGTAGTTGATTGTATTGTATGTTTGCAAGTGTGTCTGTCTCATGAGCAGGAAAAACATGCTTCAGTGCATGTGTGTTAATGTATGTGCTAGAGCCCTTAAATCTCTGTAGTGGTGAAGAATATGGATTTTGTAGCCAGCTTGCCTGAGTTCAAATCCCAACTCTGCTAGTTTCCAAATAGGTGACCTCAGGCAAGCCACTTAATCTCTCTGAGCCTCAGTCATCTTATTTGTAAAATGAGGATGATAACAATACTTAGCCTTGTTGTGAGAATTGAGTGAGTGACACATATATAACTATAGAGAATGGTATTTGGCCACCCACAGTAAGTTCTCTATGAGTTAGCTGATGACAATGGAGTGTGTGTGTGTGTGTGTGCGCAGCAAGTTAGGGTCCAGAATCTTATATGAGTGGATACATATATTGTTTTCATCACATGAGCATATTCACTCATGCCCACCTAGGCAAGTGCCATTACACACATCTGTGGGCACACATGGGCATGCCTGTACCTGTGTGCATTGCATGTGAAATGTGCATTCATGGTGAGAAAGTCAAATCCAGTAGACTGGAGACACTTGTAAGGTAGAGATTTGTGCTTACTCTGATAATTTTATGTCAGTGTTCATTAACTTGATTAATACCTTAGTTTGTGTAAAGAATTTGTAGAAAAATAGAACTTTCTCCTCCTTCAGGAAGTACTAGTATTTGCCTCAAAGACTACTAAAGAAGATCTTCTCTCTCTCTTTCTCCAGCACCCCCTGACCCCCACTCTCACCCAATAATGTCTCCCAGGCAGGAACTAGAGAGTGGCTCACATGACCCTGGTGAGCTGGCAAAATCCTCTGGACGGGCTGGGAACTCTCCTGCTAGCTGCAAGGCTGGCTTCTGGAGCCTCTCTCTGGGTATACCTGGGAACTACCTCCCTCTGCCCCACTCAGAGGGCCTGAGGAGATGTCTGAAGTTTTTCATCTGGCCACAGGCCCTCCCTCCCCCAAGTGTCTTCACTCTGTCCCCAGGTTCACATTGCAATTTTAAATATAGCAACATGCAAAGCCTTGTGTAACCCTGGCTGATTTAACTTTACAACCCTGGCTCCTGTGTGGGATCTGGGGACCTCTCAGAACCTTTTTTGAAGGGATAGAACTGGAATGATCAGGACTGGGATCAATGGGGGCAAGAGACCCTCAAGTCTTCTTCAGACTCCTCCTGAACACATTCCATTTCTTCATCATTCCTACCTTCCAAGAGCCTCTGGGCTACCTGGCCAAGACTTGCCTCTTGGTCAGATGAAGCTGATTTCAGGACAGGAGCATTTAGCTAGAAGTCATAAGATGTGGGTTTGAGACCTGGCTGACCTCAGAGTCTCTATATAACCTGTTCAAGACCCTTTGACTATGTGGACCTCAATTTCTTCACTTATCCGATGGGCTCTTAGTTCTTCTCCTGGTTGTCCTCGAGGGTAGTGTGAAGATAAAATGGATGGGAGGGTGTTGCGATTTGTTATTGACTATGTCTTTTAGAAGCCCTAGCTCTAGAAATTTTTATTGATTCATTTGTTGCAAGGGAGGGGAGAATAAGGTGGTGGTAGGGGTCTCTGAGGGTTTTTTTTTTTTTTGTCCTCTTAGAGCTTGGCTCATAGAAATAGCCATGCAATGGTGGTCGAGTGGATGACACTTTCCAGGGGTGATAATTTTTGCAGTGAGGCCTGCCCAAGAGCACACAACCAGTAAAGGCCAGCTGGTAGCTGTTCTCTCTGCTGTGAGGGCATGGACCCTGGGAGTGACACAAGCCACCATTGTGCAAGTCTTGTGTGTGCCTGTCCAGGAGGAGGAGGGTGAGAGATTAGCACCCAGGGGCACATGGCCACTTGAGGAGGCCGCCTGCTCCCTGGGAACCAGCAGGTCTCAGGGGGAGGAGGGGAAGAACCTGACACCCCAGGACACATGGTCCTGTCACTCTCAGGGGATTTGGTGAGCTTCTGGGGAACCTGGTTGGGTACATGCTGTGCTGGGTGGCCGGGAGGTGGGGGAGTTGGTACATTCTTTGTGTGTGCCAGGCACATTGTAGGTACTCCATATGTATTTTTTGTATGAATAAAGACATAGAAGAACTCTTGCTCTCCCCACCTAAAATCTCAACTAGTCTTCTTCAGCTCAATATGTGTTCCCACCATGATCTCAAACCTAAACGAAGACACCTGGGAGTCACCCTTGCTTTCTCCCATTTGCTCACTCTCCACATGCTGCCTATCTCCAGGATGTGACAATTCCACCACCAAATGTATCCAAAACACCCTCTGCCCTCTCCTCCGCTTGTCGCCATCTCTCATCTTGCTCCCTCTCTCGCTCTCACCACCCTCTGCTCCACCAGGACCCATGGTGATCATGGAAAAGTGTTAAGTGGTGTGTCCTCTGTTCAAAACCTGTGGCTTTTAAAATGAAATGCAGACTCCACCTGTAATGCCCTCCTCCTCTCCTGATTCACAGTGCCTCAGCCCCACTGCTCTTGGCTCTGCTCTTTAAACATGCCAAGGTCAACAAGGTTCCTACTTCAGACTGTTACTTAAACTGTTCTTTTATCTTTATGTTCTTGGGGCTGGTTTCTTCTTGTCTGGCAGGTCTCACCAAGATTTGAAGCTTTGTTCTTATCTCCATATGGTTCTTTCTTGTAATCACTATCTTGATATTAAGTTATAGGGCCATTATCTGAGACAGGATTAGAATGAAGGTGGAGGGTGGTTGGAATGATTTGGAAGGAGAGAGGTATCCTTTACTAGAATGGGCTGTTTGCCATCTAGTCATTCTTTAAACAATTCTCCCTGTCCCCTTCTCTTCCATTTGTCCATCTACCCATCTTTCCATCAATCCATCCACCCATCTTTCCATCAGTCCATCCACCCATTTATCCACCCATTCATCCATCCATCTATCTATCTATCATCTATCTATCCAATCTTTATTAAGCATTTTTTTTTTACTGACCCAACCAATATATAGAATCTCACTGTACCTCAGTTCTCTTTTCTTTAGAATGGGACAAACATATCTACCTTATAAGGCTGCTGTGAGGATCACATGGGATGATGCACGCATGGTTCTGAAGGTGTGCCTGGCACAGAGAAAGGACTCAGCCAATATCTTTCTCAGAAGCACTGGCTTCAGTGCCTGGGTTTGGAAAACAGGCATATACACTTTCTTTAGCCTGCTGCTTTAGAGCTTCCACCATCTCTTCTCTCAGCAAATTTATTTCTAGGAGTGTTCATTCCTATCACACAATGCTTGTGGAAGGAGAGAGAGGTGCTGCTGCCCAGGTGGCCCACAATCAGCATGGCAGGGGTGGGCATAAGGGCAGCCTGTCTCCTTGCCCTGGTGAAGGACAGGGAGGCGAGGGTTCATGAGGGGCCAGGTGGTGGGTAGATGTGGGAACTCTCTCTTCCTCTGGATCTCTTTATCTCTCTCCTTTCTGTCTCTTCCCCTTATTCCCTTCTCTCTTCCTTTCCTTTCCTTTCTTTTTCCTTCCCCTTCCCCTCCTTCTCTGTCTTTCCATTTCTTCTCTGTCTTTCCAATTCCTATTGTTTTTCTTTGTCTCTTTTTTTCCTCTATCCTCCTCTCCCTCTCCTCCCTCTCCTTCTCCATATTCACCCCTCCACTTTCCCTCCTTTCCTATCACTCTCTCAGCATCAGAGGATCAGTTTCCGCAGTCTTGGTCCTGTCTACCTCATAGTATCACTCGACAGCCATAGTCTTAGAATCTCAGAATGGCACATCACGTCTGAGCTGCAGGCAGCCTCAGAGAACGATGGCATCAGAGAACCAGAGAGTCAGGAATCCTGGGACCTAAGCACCCTAGAACTCTAGAATCAGGGTTCATTGAACCTTGGGCAGTAGAACTTGGGGATCATAGGATTCTAGAATCACAGAAAAAGGACTGCTTGGGACTGACTCTACAAGCTTTCAATACCCCAGCCCTGTGTCGCCAGCACCTTCATTTAACAAATATTTATTGAGTACCAACTATGTGCCAAGTGCTGTTCTGAGCCACTTGGGATAAATCTACGAACTAATCAGGCAAAAATCCTGCCCTCTGGACTTCCGCCCAGGGAAGAGTAGATGACGACTCACAAGGAACTGATGTGGCAGATTAGGAGGTAGGTGCTGTGGACTGGGGGCGTAACTCAGGACCACCTGAGTTTACTTAATATTTTTTCTTTAAGGTGACTCGCTTTAAACACACACATATATTTTTAACAGAAAGCTTTGTATTACTGAAAATAATGGGAAGCAATATCAATGGCCACCAATAGAAGGTGTCTTCAAAAATAAACACAATGGAAATAAAACGCTGGCATGAGAACCTAACTTGACATTGTCCCTTGCCTCAAGAGCTCCACACTCCCTTCGCTGGGAAGGGGAATTGGCAGGTGTTGGAGCTGCCAGAGACAGGTAGTTGTAAGGTTATGAAGAGGATGGAAAAGAAAAAGGTGTTATTGAAACATCCTCTCTATGTTTTGCTAAAACCTGCAGGCCTGGCCTCAGCCTGCCTCTCCAGGGCCCTAATTATCTGTGTGACACCAGGCACATCACCTAACCTCTCTGAGCTCAGTTTGCCCATCTGGGAACAGGAGCATGATGAACGTACTTTCTTCCTGGGGCTGTTGAAGAGATTAATTAAAGTTAAGTGATTAAGGTGGGTTGAAGGCTTAGAAGAGTTAATAATTCTTTCCGATCTTCCTGTTCCATGCCCATTTGGATAGCTGTTTCAGGCTGCTAGGGTTAGGTCCCCAGGCCAAGCCCCTCCTGGGCCACCCACACTATGCCTGAACCAGGTGGGATGCTAAGGAAGTCTCCCCTGGGCTTAGCCTTCTGGGGCAGTGGCTCCTGGGCAATTTATGAGCCTGCCATTTCCTCTTCCTTGATTCCTCCCGGTAGTTTGGTTCTCACCCATCCCCGCTGCATTTCATGCCCACTGAGATTTAGAGTCCTACCATCTTCCTGTAGGAAAATCAGGCTGAGGGAATTTTAACGCAGTTTTATCTGCTGTATCAAGCTCACTTTACTTGTCGGGGAAATTACAAGTGGGCTCAATGGGGGCTCAGAAGAGGCCATAAACTCCCTACATCTTTATTCCCTGCAAGAAGGGGCTGTGGACCGTGCAGATCTCATGGAGCCCATGGGTTCAGATAGCTTTGAGCATTTGTGTCTAGACCTTGCAAAGGATCCTGGTTTGACAGGTGTGGTTCGTTCATTCATTCATTCAATAGGTCTTTAACCAGTGCCTGCCTTGGGCCAAGCAGTGGGGATGAAGTTATGAACAGAACATGGTTCCTGCCCTCCTGCAGCTCACATGTGCTTCCTGAGGCTTTGTCTCAGGAAGCCTGGGGTGCTCTGAGAGGCCTGAGGAAGCACCTGGCCCAGACTGGGAAGTCAAGGAAGGCTTCCTGGTGGTGGTGGTAGTGATAGTGGGAGAGCATATAAGCTGAGTTACTGAAGGACAAGGAGAAGCCACTCAGGATTGATGGCTGGGAGTTGGGAAAGGAGTGGTAAAGGGAAGAAGGAGTGAGGGAATAGCATGTGCAAAAGCCCAGAGTGGGGAGAGTGAGGAAGGCACTTGAGGAATGGCTGGTGCTGAGTGTGAGTGGGAAATTGTGGGGGGTGACACTGGGGAGCTGGAGGCAGGGCCTCTGGCTTTCAGGGACTGTGTCCTGAAACCTGGTCAGCCATGAGGAGAGGATTTGGAAGGGTCAGAATAGCCATAGGGAGATGAGCAAGGAGGCTGCTGTAGTATCCAGGAGAGAAGAGGTCTAGGGTTGGAGAGAAGTAGACACACCTGGAAAAAATTGTGCGGAAGAAGCCACAAAACCTGGGCATGAGGGCAGAGGGTGTCTGGCTTGGCAGGTATGAGTAGAGGACCTTGGCCTCAGGCCATCAGGGGAGTGTGTGGCACCAGAGAGACCTTTGATGGAAAAGAGCGTAATTATTCTGGGCCCATTCTCATTTTGTTTGTGTTTCTTGGGCTACCCTGACTCAGAGATGAAAAATCTCTTTTATACTAGAGGGGCAGACTCACCGTGGCCTTCACAAACCCCACTTCCTGTCTTCTTTCTCGACCAAGTAAGCAAGGACTGCTCTTGCAGCACAGGCTCCCCCTTCCAGCTCTAGGAAGGGTGCACACACACTCAAGTCCTGGAGCAGTGGGGCCTTCAGGGGCAGAAGCGGTAAAGGGGGTGGCCTTTTTCTATTCTCTCTGGCTACTCCTCTGATGGGGTCTGTGGTGTTCCATGTGTTTCTCTCTGAAATGCTAATTCGTTGCTTCTCTTGCATCTTTTCTTTCCTCCCTTCCCTCCTCCCTCCTGCCCTCTCTCCCTCTCTTCCTTTCTTCCATTCAATAAATATTTATTGAGTGCCCACAATGTTCTAGAGGCTATTCTAGGCACTGGGAATACTGCACAGAACTAATCAGGCCACGATTCCTGACCTCACGGAGCTTACATTCTATAGAAGAAGAACCAATGCTAAATAAAGTAGGTTAACATAGATACTATGTCAGATGATGATAAAAATAAAGCAGAGACGGCTGACAGAGAGCATCGGGTGGCCAGATGCCTGCTGTCCTGAACGGGTTCATATCATATCCGAGCCTGATCTTCACTCCCACTACCTACGTGCATATCCAAATAGTATACGGTATGGCTTGGCACATTCTAAAACTTTCTGTAAATGCAAGCATCCCATATGCATATTCCATGATTGCTTTCTTGGCTCACCCTCCTTGTTTGAGACTGATCCTTGTTGATACGTGACGCTCCAGTTGCTACACTGTCACTGCGATAAAGTATTCCGCAGTATGAATATGTCACTACTCATTGAGTCATCCTTCTGGTGATGGATATTTAGGTTGTTTCCAATTTTTTTTCTTTTACCACCCAAGCTGGAGGAACTTTCTTGTACCAGTTGACACCCTCCGGCCTCTAATGTTTTCTAAAAGAAAAGTACCTGTGATGGAAAACCAATGATATCTGTCAAACTGCTCAAACATGCTACACATTGATGAGGATGAGGATGATTAAAAAAAGCTCCCGGGTCTCAAGGGCTTGCTTCATCCAGGGCCATTCCCAGCACATCCAAGCCCATCCTCACACTCTGTGAGTCAGATCCCAGATTGAGCTCATGTAACAGAGACCAGAGAGGTTAAGAAGCTTCCCTCATGCCACCCAGCTGCATGCAACCTCAGACCCTCTGAGGTTAACCGCTGCCCTGCCCTGCATGGTCCCCATCCCTGCACTACTCCGCTTCATTCACAGTGGCCTCCATCACATGCCTAAAACACCCCCAGCTTGGTTCTAACTCTGAGCATTCACACCAGCTGTTCCCTCTGCATAGAATACAATTTGTCTCCTCTTCAATGCTGCCTCTCAGGACCCCTCCTGGACCTTATACTCTTTTTCCCTCCCAGTAGTCATGACATGTGTAATTAACTAGTCACTTAGGCAATGTTCCATAAGGGCAGGTTCTTGATCCAGTTCATCTCTATATCCTTAGAGCTCAGCCCTGCAGTGGTGTGTAGTAGATGCTCACTAAGAAATGCTTCAGCAGAGTGCTTGCTCCATGCCAGGCCCTTGGTTAAGTGCTTTACGGATATAATCTCATTTTATCTTCACAGTTATCTCTTGAAGTGGGAGGATAGTCTTCATTTTATGGGTGAGGAGGAGGCAGCTCAGAGGCATTAAGTAGCTTGCCCAGGGTCACCGATCAAGGGCAAGTAGAGGGGGGATTTGAAACCAGGCCTGCCTGGCTAATGTCACCACTGCCTTCACTTGTCTCCCCAAACACTTGAGTATTACAGAATTCACACATCAGAGTTCAGAGACGTCACTGTTTCACAAAGGAGAAGCAGAGTCCCAGAGAGGAATCAAGACTTGCTCAGGATCACACAGAAGGTCGGCAGCAGGAAAGGCCAAGCTCCCATTATCTCCTGGACTCCTAGGCCCTTGCCCACACTGCTCTGGGCTCCACTGCCCCATCAGGATGAAGAGGACATGTTTCAAATCTCTCTCTCCACACTGGGGCCAGTGGCTGGGGATATGACCAAAAAGTAAAGCTCGGCAGAAAAGTGTGAGAGGCATGGATCAGAGATGTGTCTGTCACTGCTGCTGGACACTCAAGGCAGTTCCGTTATTCAGGTCATCAGTCTGGAGCCACCAGGGTGGGGAGGGATGGCCTGCTGCAGCCGGACAGTCAGCTGGCCTGGCTGCAGGGGGCTGAGGGGCCCTGGGAGCTGTCACCGCTGACTGATGGATGGGGACAACCTCCAGTCGCTGGCCATCCCCACCACAAGCCCCGTGGCCATCTCTGCAGCAGCCCACACTGGCCTTCCGCCTGGCGCCTTGCTTTGAAGGTCCACAAGGCCTTTTGTTCTCACAGCAGGAGCTGGGCAGGCAGTGTTGAGGGGCCCCTCTCAGAGGAAGGAGCCGCCTGCTGGGGCTTCCCCCTGCCCTCGACCCCCATTGCTTTCCTCTAATTACCTGTAGGCAGGAGAGGCCAGCCATGAGGTGGAATCCGCTTGGAGTAAGGGGGGTGGTGGTGGTTGGAGAAGCTTCAAATTCCAGTCCCCAGATCACAGATGGGAAAGGAGGCCCAGAGAGGGCAACAGCCTAGCTCAAAATCACACAGCAAATTAAAGGCAGGGTTTGGAGGGGACCAAAGGACACTTAGACTCCCCGCAGTAAGGAGCAGGCAGAAAACTGGTCCTTAATATGTTTCGAACACCAATTATGTGCCAGGCACTTGACACCCGCTGTCTTCTTTAATTAAACAGACCTGTTTCAGGTGATCCTTGCTTCTCAGCTTTGTTTCCTCAGACAAGTTAATTCTATTCTCTGAGCCCTGGTTTCTTTACCTATGGAATACACTTATATTTAGCACCTCCTATGTCGAGGACCACATGGATACAAACTAAACACAGTCTCTAACCTCAAGGAGTTCTCTGCCAACTGTGGGGAAAAGATGAGTCAGTAAAAAGCCTGGCGCATGAGGTAAGTACTGTGGTGGGTGGGCAGAGGCCATGGTGGGACCTTTGTGGGGACCTGCACCCAGCTTACAGGGCGCCATATCGGAGAAAGATTTTGTCCTGAGAACAATGGGGAGCTGTACACAGTCCCAGGAGTTGGAGGTAATCTCCCCAGGTTTGAGGAAATGAGGCAGAGTGGAGCAAGGGCTCACCTGGGAAGGTCAGGTGGATGGGGCCCAGCACTGGGTCCCAGGCCCTTCTCACAGAATGGGCTCCAAGCCAGAGGGCTGCAGACTCTCTGTGCAGCCATGGTTTGGCAGTTCCTCAAAAAGCTAAACATAGAGTGACCCTATGCTGCAGCAATTCCACTCCTAGGTATATACCCAAAGGAATTGTAAACAGAGGCTTGAACAGACACGTGAACACCCGTGTTCATAGTTGCGCTATTTATAGCAGCCAGATGGTGGGAACAGCTCCAGTGCCCACCATAGATGAATGGAGAAACAAAATGTGGTCCATCCATACAATGGAATATTATTCAGCCATACAAAGGGATGAAGTACTGACCCATGCTACGACATGGTTGAACCTTGAGAACTTTGTGTGAAAGCAGCCAGAACCAAAAGGACAAAAATCGTGTGGTTTTATTTATATGGAATATTTACAATAGGCAAATTCATAGAAACAGAAAGAAGAATAAAGGTTACCAGTAGCTGGGAGAAGGGGGAGTGGGGAGTCATTGCTTAATGTTGTAGAATTTCTCTTTGGGTGATGAAAAAGTTCTAGAAATAAATAGTGGTGATGGTTGCACGCCATTATGACATTATGAGTGTACTTAATGCTACTGAATTGTCCACTTAAAAGGTTTAAAATGGCAAATTTTATATTATATATATTTTACCATGATTTAAGAGCTTAATTATATAATATACCAAAACCCAATGAGTTTGGACTTTAAATGGCGGAACTGTGTAGTATGTGAATTACATTGCAATAAAGCTTTAAAAACACAACAAAAGGGTGGGTGCCATGCTGGAGGTTCGCAGGCTCCTAGTGAAATGGGAAGAAGGGGAAGTTGCTTTTGGGTAGATAAAAGTCACAATGTGCCCACTTTGGCAAGTGACGGCTAGTTGCCTCTGACCCATCCCTATGGACCTATAATTTACCCAGTCTTTGAGACACTCTAGCTCTGATAGTGCTGACTCGCTGTGTGCCTTTTGGCAAGTCACATAACCTCTCTGGGCCTCAGTTTCCTCACCTGTATACATCCACTCCATTTGCTGAGGGCTGAATGTGTGCTGGGCATAGGGTTAGTTACTTGCTTAGAATCGTCTCTTTTGGTCTTCACCATATTCCTGAGTTTGACCTGGAGGCCCAGAGAGGGTGAGAGCTTTGCCTTGGTCTCCCAGCCCAGCTGTGGCTGAGCCAGCCTAAGAACCTGGTCTGGGACAGGCCCAGAGTTTGCCTCAGCCCCCTCTCCCGTTGGCTCTGAGCGCTCCCTGATCAGCCCCCCTTCGTCCTCTGCGTGTCCATTTGGAGCCAGTCACGGATTTTGTTCCTCCTGCAAATGATCTCCATGTGTCAGGGATTGAGTTTCTCCTAGTCTGGCCCTGTCCCCCTGGGGACCTAGGCCCCCCACGGTCTGATGCAGCTGGGCGGGGCCTCCCTAGCAGCTCCATTGCTCATTTTGACCTGGGATGGGGCCCAGGCGGGATGGGGCCTGGGCATCTGGTTTAACCATCAGAGCAGGGGCTTGTTTCGGTTTCAGTGACCCATGGAGCCCCTGGTGGGGGGAGAGAGAGAGCAGACTGGCAAATGGGGGCAGCGAGGCAGCAGGGGGTGGGGAGAGCTGGAACTGAGCAAACAAATACTGGAGCGTTAATGGGGGATCTGTGGCAGAGAAAACACACACACACACACACACACACACACACACACACACACACACACACACACACACGTGCCTGGGATGAAAAGCCACCTTTCACACACCTATTTGCAGACCTTCATGCATCCTTAGCTCTAGCCATCCAAAAGGCTTGCTATTTTCTATGCGTGTTCCATGCTCTCCAACCTCTTGCCTGGGCTGGGTTCTCCACCCGTAATGCCCTTTGGGCTATTCCTGTGAATGCCAACCCTGCAATTTCTAATGCCCAGGCTTATGGGCATCCTCCACTGATCCCTGCCTCCACCACCAGTGGCGGCACCCAGAAAGTTCTAGTCACTGGCCCCTGGGTCACCCAGCTGGTTAGCAGGAGCCTGGATTAAACTCCAGTGCCCGTGCTTTCTTGCTTTCTCTACTTCTGTTGCTGAGAATGGCCAGCCCAGGAGTCAGAGAAGCCTGTGCTTACTGCTCCCCCGCTCTGCCAGTTGGCGCTTCACTGCTCCTCAGCTCCCCCTGAACTGTCATTCTGATAGTGGCCTATGATTTACAAGAGCCCACTTGGTCTCTGCCTGGTGTGGGGAGGGTGCTTCAGGCATCAGCCTCCCGGCCTCAGCCTCCTCACCTGTAGGCAGGGTAGTGTATTCCTGCCATCTCGACCCTCCATGCTGAGAGAGGAGAAGTGCTCCTACTTCACCAAAGGAACAACTGAGGCTCAAAAAGGCCACTGGCCTTTCTAAGGAGCCACAGCCAACCCAGGGCAGGGCTGCCAGGCTTTTGGCTTTTGGTTTTGCCTGTCAACTCCAGACTGCTTGCTTCCACCTGGCAGGTGTGAATCAAGCCCCGAGGGGGCTGTGCATTTTGCTAACTGATCCCAGCTTTGGGGGAGGCACTAGAGCAGGCATTAGGGTTGGGGTGGTGGTTCTGGGAAGTGGTCCTGGGAGGAAAAGGTTCACTGGAGACTCAGGGCTCTATGGACCCTCTGCCCAACTTCCAAGTGGTGTGGCATTTCTACTTCATCTATCAAAGAAGGGTACGATTAGGACTTGCTTTGTAGCTGTTCATGAGGATGAGAATGAATTAATGCTAATATACACACATGCTTAGGACAAATGTTCTTGTTCTATGTTAAGTGTTGGCCATTACTAACAATATTAACCATCAGCTTGGCATGGCATAGGTTAAGCACTAAGGCTACCATCTAGCAAAAATCTAGTTCATGGTCATGAGGACTTGGAGGTGAGTCAGGCTATGACAATGGCCTTGGCTTCTCCAAGCCTCAGTTTCTGCATCTGTAAAATGGGACAATGCCCCTTGCCTCAGCAATTTTCTTGCAACCACAGAGCCTTAAACTATTCCGAGCCACCGGACAACAGGTCTGATGCAGACCACACAGGCCCCTCTGTCTCCATCCAGTGCAGGGCCCCGTGGTTCCAGCTTCTCCAGGGTGGGTAGTATCAGCTTCCAGCACCCGTGTTCTTTGCCCACAGGGCTGGCCAGGGCCAGTCTGACCCTCCATCTAGACATGCAAATCCCTGTGTCTCCCAGGGACACACCAAAGGCTAAAATAAGACCTGAAGTCAGCAGGAGCCTGTCCCTGGACGCCACCTGATTCGGCCAGTCCCTTGGGAGCTCAACGCTCCTGGCACAGAGGATTCTGAAAGAACAGTCAGCAAATAGGTGCCAGGCTGAGCCATCTCTGACCTCTGAGTGGTTTTAGGATACAAATTCTCTGCCCTGACCCCAAAAGGTGGTCTCAGGGAGGGTCCGAAGTCTGTGTTTTGCAAAGCTCCCAGCTGATTCTGTTGCCAACTAGTACTGAGTGTCCAACTTCTGCCACACTTGACGCTGATTCGCACTTGTTTATTCACACCTCTGTTTCCCTTGCAGTGGTGCTGGGGGTCTCATAGGGCAGGGCTGGTCTAAATTGCCTCTGCTTGTCTTATTGAATGCTGGGTGGAATGAATGAATGAACAAATGAATGAGTGGATATGTAGCTCACTAGAGAATTCTGGACTTTTCTTGTCACCAGCATGGGACAACTCTGGGACTGATACTCTCTTTGACACATAAATTCAGTTTAGAGGCATGAAGCATTTCCTAGATTGCTTGGGACACCCCCACCCCCTGCTCTTCTGCCACCCCATCCTTTAGGCAATCTTTCTCGATGCCTTCTCCGCATGCTCTGCCCCATGAGCCCTGGGCTTCCTTCACCCATCTCATGTCATTCCCTTTTTTATGTCTGTCTCCCAAGCACCCATCCCAGGCCTGGCACAGAGCAGGTAATCAGTAACTTTTTGGTTGTATAACCAAACAGGTGACTGAATGAAGGACCCACATGACTGAATCCCTCCCTGGCTTTGCCTTCCAATGGGGGGAAATCTTGGAAAAGGCCACCTTTTCTTGCCATACTCTCCTTTTTCCTTCACTCCAGTCCTGTTGTATTTCTTTGAGTTCTTGGCACTTCGTCCAGGCCCTAAGCCTTGGCATGCACTGTTCTTCCTACCTGGAACTCCCTCCCCTCTAGCTAATTCCTGCTTCTCCAACTCCTTCACATCTCGGCTTCAATGCCTTAGCTGTGAGGGCCCCTGATTATCGTTCAGATCCCCAGGTTCTAATTGAAGCTACTATCTTCCTACTTGAGATCCAGTTCCTGGCTCCCCACTGCCATGGACAAGCAGCTCCATCTCACTGGGCCTCACTTGTCCCCATCTCTGCAGTGGGCACTGATGACAGACTGATCTGAATGTTGGGGTTTTGTCTCTGTTCTGGCTCAGCCCAGACCTTGAGGCCTAATGACATCTACATCACTAATTTGGCCTCAGCATCTTCTGGAGATCACTAGCTGGCTGGCTGGGGGGCTGTTATCTGGCTTGGAGCAGGTGGAGGGCCTGTGAGCTCAGGGCCTGCCGGCCGCCTGGTTTATATTTTTAACACCCGGCTCTCGGGCGGTGACAAGGTGTCTGCTAAGTGAGGTAATAGGCAATTGAGTGGGTTCCGCTTTGCCGAGGGCCCTCATAAATCACGCCTGTCAGGGGCCTGTGTCACGGTCCAGGGCAGCGGCCGCGCGTCGGCAATTAGCCAGCCTGCGCCCGGTGGCTGGACTGCAGCCTATTCACCCGGCACCATGGCCTTGACGGGGGTAAGGGGGGCTTTGGCCCCACCCCTCTCTCTGTTTTCCCAGCCCACCCGGGCTCAGCCTCAGACAGAGGAGGAGGGGCTGGCATGGTGCAGGACCTGCCCTCAGGATGGTGGCAGCCTCTCTGCTCAGGAGTCTGCAAGTGTCTTTCTCTCTTTCTGGGCCTCAGTTTCAGCATCTGTAAAGTGGGTGAGATAATTCCTGCTTGAAGACTAATGGGTGGAAGTGACAAGGAGGTACTTACATCTTAACGGAGGGAAGTGTGTCATTCTATGAGTGATGACAATGATTATGATAAAGAATACTTTGATGACAATGGCTCTGTGCCAGTTACTATGCCTCTCTTTCATGGTTCCAAAGCTTCCTATTTTGGAGGATGGAGGATCAGGAGGGATGAACAGTAGCTCAAATAGTGTTAATGGCAGGTATTAAGGCGGAATAGTGCTGCTATTCCAAAAGTCCTGTGTGGTAGATATTTTATAGATGAGAAAACTGAGGCACTGCTTGGTAGTGACACAGCTGGTATGATGACAGGCAAGTTTTGAACCCAAGTGGTCTGGCTTCCCAGTTCATGTACCGCTCCTATGTGGCTTGACTGGCCAATAGTACAGCCTGGTACTTTGGGAGATAGTGGGCCCCCCCATCTGACAAGAAGTGTAAGCAGCAGCTAGGCAGATCTCTCACTGGATATTGGTGGAAGGAGTGAGTCCTGTGTCAGGAGGGAGAATGGGATAGACCCTTTCTGAGGTCTAAGCTGTTGGGGGTGCTGAGAGAAATTGGGGCCAGAGAGGGGACGAAGTTGCCCGAGGCCACACAGCGCGTTGGTTATAGGTGTGAGACCTAAAGGCTGCTAGAGTCTCTTAGGTTAAGTTCTATTTGACTACATAGACATTGTGGTGCTGGGCACCTGACATGTAGAATTCAGCCCCAAAGGGCACCATTCCCTTAGAGAACCTGTTCTTTTCTGTCTGCAAGGTGGTATTCTTCTCAAGGCCTGGTTTTAATCTGGTCCAGCATCCCTGCTTAGAAGCTCAGCTCTGACTCCTGGCTTCTCCCAGGCTCACTCTGTTCATCTGCAACATGAGCTCTTGTCATTGACTGCCACAAATGACTGTGAGGACACAAGGAGGCACATGATGAGGGTTCAGGCTCAGGCAGAGTTGTAGGTGCTGTCACTATCTGTGACTTTTATTTTATTCTTTGTATATCACTTCGTTTTTCCAAATTTGTATTTCACCAGGTCTGGGGCAGGGAGGTTCCCACAGCAGGCGACTGAGCTCTGAGGCCTGCACAGGTTGGGTGCTCATGGGCCTGGTGTCTGAGGCAGGAAACAAAGTCTTAAGGTCATTTCTTAGAAACACATGCTTGCCCATAGTGATAAAAAAAATGCCACACAGACACACAATCTCATACGCCAGGGGTCCGCAATTCCTGGGCCGAGGATGGGGAATCTGTGGCCTGTTAGGAACCTAGCTGCACAGCAGGAGGTAAGTGGCAGGCCAGCAATGGAAGCTTCATCTGTATTTGCCACTCCTCAGTGCTAGCATAACCGTTTCAGCTCCACCGTAGATCATCAGGCATTAGATTCTCATAGGAGCACCGGTCCTGGTGCCAAAAAGGTTGGAGACCTCTGTCATACACAGTCACATACTTGCATACCCACACACTTTCTCACACACACTCTCTCACACACATTACACACTGCCTCACAGGCCCACTCTTGCAAGCTCAGAAACACAGATCCCACCCAATACCTGCAAATACTTCTTAAAACTATGGTGTGTTCTACATGTGGGATTTAGAAAAACCCAGACCCAGAGAAACATCTGCCCTCAGGCAGTGTACTCCTTTACCTCAAACATTTGCACACATAGCTTTACACATGCAGGAGGCCCCGGTCAGTCTCCATACCCCACATGGAGGGCCAGGCAACCCCTTCCAGTTCCAAAGCTTCCATCCCTGTTGCCTGGGGTGGGGAGGGTTGGGTGTGGGGCTGAGACAGCAAATAAGGCAGAGTGGAGATCTTGCCCCCACCCTGGCCTCCTCATGATCCCCAGAAGGGAATCCTGTGGCTGCCAGCCAGCCCCTTCCCATCCCCCGCTAGCCTGACCAACCTTTGTGATGGGGAAGGGAGCCTGGGGAGGCCCCAGGAGAACATTCTTCTAAGAAAGCTTGCAGCCCCTCCTCTGCCGGGCTGTATTCAGAGCCTCTGGAGTGTCTGCCCCTGGGGTGCCGGGCCTGGTCAGAATAGGGACCAGAGGGGGCATCCGGGTGGTTTGGAGAGATGAAAGATGCTCCAGTTGGGGGGCACTTGGACCCCAGCTGGGTAGTATTTCCTGAATATTTCTGCCTCTTTTTTTGGGACTGAACACAAAGTCCCGCCTCTAGGCTCATGCGGGGCCTACCAGGTGCACAGGCCTCTGTCCTGCAGGCCTCCATCCATCCACTGGCGGGCAGCCCTGTGTGGGGGTGGGGCTGCAGGCCCTGGAGACTGCCATCTGCATGGCTGGCTTGGCTGCTTCTCCTCTCTGGGGCTCATCAGGGGCCAGGATCGATGCTGGGCCCAGCTGCCCAACGGCACCCCATTAAGAGCCTGGCCTGGCCTGGCTCTAATTGATTACACTGGGGCGTCTGCACGAGCCCAGGTGGCAGGGCCTGGGCAGCCTCTGGCTCCCTCAAGGCACGGCCTGGCTGGGGACAGGGGAATGGGAAAGAAAGAAGGCACAGGGTGGGGGCGTCTGTGAGCCCCAATTAAGGCATGAGTGGTGCAGCTTGGGCTGCTCCTAATTTGGTTTGGATAATGAGCTAGGGAAATTAGCTGCTGTCTGACTGAAGTTTAAACCCCATCTGGACCGGGCTCTGGGAATAGCTTCTTCAATCCCTACCCTGTGGATGGGGTGGGGAGGGGCACACTGGTGGTGACGAAGGCTCCTTTGGTGGGCACAGCACTCTATAGTGTGCAGATAATTTCCCCTTTGTGCTATCAAGAGCATCTGCTTGAGGAGAAGGGAAGGTCACCATTTCAGCCCCATTTTACAGGTGGACACGCAGGCCCAGAGAAGAGAAATGAAGTCCCAGTTGACTCTCGGCTGGATTTAAGACTTGGACACAGACCTTTGCATACAGCTGTTCCTTTTTTCTTCTTGAGATATTTTTGGGCTTTTAGAGTTGGCAGATTTAGCAAATAAAAACATAGGATGCCCAGTCAAATTATAATTTCAGATAAACAATAATTATATAAGTATAACCCATACAATATTTGAGATATACTTATATAAAAAAAGTGATTTGTTCTGTATTTTATTTGGCAACACTATTCACCATTTTATTCACTTTGAGAGTGTCTTGGGGTCGTAGAAACAAATTTTGGAGCCATTCAGGCTTGGTTCAAACTGGTGCACTTGCTTCCTGTGTGGCTGTGGTGGGCAGAATGTCCCCTTATACCACCTCCATATGATGTCTACCTCCTAATTCCTGCAAACTGAGTTATGTCACCTTACATGGAAAAAGAGACTTTGAAGTTAGGATCTTGAGATAGGGAGCGTATCCTGTATTATGTGGTGTGGGGTGGGGTCAGTATAAAAGCAAGGGTCCTCGTGAGTGGAGATGGGAGGGTAGGTCAGAGAAGATGTTACAATGGAAGCAGAGTTCAGAGTGACATGCTTTGGGGACAGAGGAAGAAGCCATGAGCCAAGGAATGCAGGAGACCTCCAGAGGCTGGAAAAGGCAAGAAAACAACTTCTCCCCCAGAGATTCCAGAAGGAACTCAGCCTGCTGACACCTTCTTTTTAGCCCCATCAAACCAATTTTGGAATTCTGCCCTCCAGAATGGTAATAAATTTGTGTTGTTTTCAGCCACTAAATTTGTGATGATTTGTTACAGCAGCAACAGGAAACTAATACAGTGGCCTTGGGTAAATGGATTAAAATCGCTGGGCCTCTGTTTTCTCATCTGTAGAATGGGGATGGTCCTCCCTCCACAGGCAGCTGATGTGAAGTTTACCCAGGGCAAAGCAGCCAGATGTCACCCTTGGCTGCGGTTAGTGTAAAACTTCAATGGGGTTCTGAGGGCACAGCTGCAGCCTCCTTCCCCAAGCACCTCATTCAGCCCAGCTGGAAGCCTGTTTCGTGATTTCTCTGTGAAACTGTAAAATGCACGTGGGACGGTGATGATGCAGGCCTCTAACTCTTTGGTGAAAGGTCTCTACTGTTTAGATATGGAAGTTCTCTAATTTGAAGAGTTCATATCTTTCAGAACTCTGAGATCACGGCTCCTGAGAACGTGTGAT
Organism: Macroglossus sobrinus; assembly: GCA_004027375.1. Lineage (NCBI taxonomy): Eukaryota > Metazoa > Chordata > Mammalia > Chiroptera > Pteropodidae > Macroglossus > Macroglossus sobrinus. The sequence goes on from PVKZ01002191.1 coordinate 43,335, forward strand.
TTCAAGCCCTAGGAGCTGCAGGTCCATGCCATCCCACTCTTGGTTTATGTTCTGACAGCCATTTCAAAGCTCCAGGACCAAGATGTCACATCTGGAATTTTAATCCATAACGGAGCGGGAGATTTTTTTGTTTCACTGTGGAAATTCTGGACTCTGAGCACCAGGGAGCTTGGCCACCCCTGGCCACCCCAGTTTGGAATGGAGTATTCAGAGTCCAAGTGGATGGTGGTGGCCTAGGCTATAGGGCCACTGTGTGCCACTCATCCTTGATTCTCCAAAAGATGGGTGCAGGCAAAGACCCCAGATGTTCTGAGGCCCTTGAGGGCTCACCAGGACCCACAGGAGAAGATGAAGTTAAAGCTGATGACAGCTGAGAGCATTTAACAAGCAGACAAACAATGTTGGTTAAAGGCATTTTAGACATCAGGGCATAAAGAGGAAGGGAGGTGGGGAGGTTTTGTGGGTGGGGGACTGAGGGAGAGAGGAAAGTGCTCCCTGCCCCTGCCCCATGTCAAGGAGGCTTTCTCTATTTGTGGGTAAAATCAGCTACACCAAACACACTGGAAATTGTTAAAAAATGGGAAAAATCCTTGTCACCGCTTTTTTTATTCTCTTCTTTTTTCTGTACATTTTTTCCTTGTCTTAGGATTCGAATATACTAAGGTAAAAAATCACAGTGATATCTCATTAGACTCATGTTTAACTAGACTACTTGTGGGTACCATTACGGAGTCCTTGGAGAAAATCCTTGAGGGCCATTTGCATGATACTCAATGTTAGAAACCGCCCTGTTTCTAATAGGACGGGGCCCCAGGAAACCTCCTCATACCTACACCAAGGCCTTGTGATAAGTCTCCAGGCTGACCCTCAACGAGCCTATGTGCCTTGGGCCACAGAGGGTGACATCATTTATTACAGAGCTGCTGTTTGAATTCAGGCCCAAGCATCCTTTTGAAATGGAAAGACTGTGGTTTGGGGTTGAAGCGATAAACTTGAAGAAAACTGGAGGTCACCTCTATGCATGTGACCAGGCCCCAAAATACCAGGCTGCCTTCAGAAGAACCAAAGATGTGCCCAGTTAGCCCCACAGATGAGAAGCTGCCAGGCACTCCTGGGGGTAGCCTGTGGGCAGGACATCTAGTTACCCCTCCTGGCATCCCCAGAAGTTCTGGAATCCTGGGCACACTGTGGGTCCCGGAATCAGCAAGTGTGCTTGGGATGGTGCCCGCCCCTGCCTGCCAGGGTGTAAGTGGGAGCCTTTGACCAATCCTTTCTGTGCTGAGCCCCCTTCTTCCTACCCTTCCCCCAACCAGAATCAGAGACAGGAGGCAGCACCCAAACTTGCTTGTCAAGTTTCCACAGCGTTGGGGTTGGGTAGCCTGTGTTCTCGGGGTGACACCCATATGATGGAGCAAAATAACTACTCCCATTTTCTCTCCAGGAACCAGGAAATTCATCCTTAATGCATTAACACACCAAACTTGAAGAAAGTGCCAGTCCAATGCTTTTCCTTGAAGAAATGTTCGTATCTTTTCATCTCTTCTCTCTTCACTCTGCCTGGTTTTGTCTGTGGATTTCAATGGTTTTCTCATTTTTTTTCTTGTTAACCCTAGCACTGTTGGTTCAAGCAAAATATTCAAGAACCCCAGAGATAAGACAAATGAGAGGGGCTGCCCTGGCTGTGGAGGGGTGGGGGCCTGGTTACTCCCAGTCCACTGTCTCCCAACCGTACCTCACAGGATTGCTTGAGGGGCTTCATGGAACTCCAAGCGTTCCATGGAGGACAGTTTGAAAAAACACCAGTGGCAGCTCCGGCTCCTCTGTCTGAGATTCAGATCTGGTTTGAGTGACAGCTGTGCCCTCGGCCTTGCTGTGTGGACCAGTTCCTTTCCTTTTTGGGCCTCAGTTTCCCAACTTTTTCTAGAATCTTAATGCTCAGGGGAGCCAAATAAGAATAAGCCCCTTATTTGACAGTGAGGAAAACAGGAGGCCCAGAAAAGGGACTCCACTTGCTGCAAGCACACAGCTTTATTCTGAGGCGAACATCCCAGCTTGAGAGGTAAGGGCCACTCCCCGAAACAAGGGGTGTCCTCATCTTGTTCCAGGTGGGTGCCTTCCCTGTCACATCACCCAGTGGAATGGAGGCAGGCCAGAAGTCCACATGCCGGCCCTGTTCCCCTGAAGTCCCAAGGCTGCGGCTTTCCCATCTGGGAGGAGGGCCCTCTTGGGCCATTTTTTTTTTTTCTCCTGTAAAAGTGGGAAGCGCTCTCCAGGGCTGTGCAGATGACTTATCTGTCCGGAATGTCTTTCCTGCTATTTCAGGATTAAGATAGTAAATTCCTCTGGGGAGGGGGCGTGTAATGATGTAAATAGTGGGCGTGTGGGGGAAGGTGGAACAATCGCTGGGCCCTAAATCCAAGTCTGTGGCCGAGGTGAGGACCCAGGAAGGGGCTACAGTCCTTGAGATGATAGCCACCCTTGCCTGCTGGGGTTCAGGTAGGCTGAGGCTCTCTTTCTCCTCAGTGGAGTTGAAAGCAGGAGGCTGCTTCATTTTCCTGGTGACAACGAGGTTTGGGATTCCCCAGGATCAGGGCTGCAATGGCTTTCATGTCTGATCCTTGGTATCCTCATCTCTAAAACAGGAGCAATCATAAAGCCTCAGCACCCTGCCAGACACGTAGTAGGTGCTCAGTGTACCAAAGCTACAATGATGACTGTAGTTTGTAAAACGATAATCATGATTTAAGACGATGTCTTTGCTCTATGCCTGACCCAGTTAGTAGTAGTTCTGAGGCTCAGATGCCATAGCAAAGGTGGGGAATCCACTGATAGATTTGTTCTGATAACATATGGGGGCTAATGAAGGGCAGGCCCTAAGTCCACTGGGGACACAGGCAAGACAGAGCTCTGACCCCACTGCCAAGCCAAGGCCCTCCTTCCTGCTATCTCCCCTCACCCTCCCCTCCACCCCCACCAGAGACCTGCTCTCTGCTCTCCTAGCTTCTTTCAGTCTTCTCTGTGAGTTTTCTTTTGTCTCATATACTAGAACTCCCAGGGCTCAGCCCGGGTCTTCTTCTTTCTCCCTCTTGCCTACCTCGTCTCCCACTTACACTCCTCATCTCTACTTCTCCCTTCTGTCCTTCCAAGGGGGCAGCCTTTTCCTGCTTCGGGGCCTTTGCATCTGCAGCTCACTCTCAGGGTTTGAGGTCCATTCTCTACTTATACTTTGCAACCATCATTTCCATTCCAGACTCACTCACTCAAATTCATTCATTCATTCATTCATTCATTTACAACTACAGATGCTCTTTGACTTACAATGGGATTACATCCTGATAAACCCATCATAAATTGAAAATATTGTATCAGAATGCATTTAATACACCCAAGCTACTGATTATTATATAGCTTGGCCCAGCCAGCCTTAAATGTGCCTGGAACACTTATAGTAGCCTATAGTTGGGCAACATCATCTCGTTGTCACCCAGCAACACAAGAGAGTATTGTACCTCATATCACTAGTCTGGGAAAAAATCAAAATTTAAAATTTGAAGTACAGTTTCTACTGAATGTGTATTGCTTTTGCACCATCATAGAAAATCATGAGTTGAACCATTGTAAATTGTGGATCTTCTGTATTTTTTGCTGAAATCTTGTCATTGTAACGTAAGCTCCACTATGCAGGAAATTTGTCCTGCTCACCATCCTCTCCCCAGTCCCTGGAACAGAGCTGGAAGGTGGTAGACCAGAACCCCACTTGCTAAATGAATGAACGAATGGTGAGCTTCTTAGGGGAGGGCTCACTGTTTCAAACTTTGACTGAGACAACTTTAACCCCCTGGAAAGAGGAGGCCTACAAAGAGACTGACCTCCTTGGCTCAGCCCTAAATCACATGCAGGAGAGTTGGAAAGGTCCCTAAAAGGTCACCCCATTTATCCTTTTCACCCCCATTTAGCAGATGAGAAAACTGAGGCCCCAGGCAATAAAGTGAGTTGCCCAAAATCACATGGCAATTGAGTTTTCGAGTGAGGACCTGGCTTACAGAACGGTGTTCTTGCCTCTTGTCCAGGAGACTGGTAGGGTCGGGGTGGCCCCAGAGACCTTCTGACAGCAGTGAGCCATGTCGTATTTCTGTCACGTTACATAACGGCAGGCAGGTAATAACCACTCAGTCTCCACCGTCTCCACACATAATAGGCAGGAAAATGAATTCAAATGTCATTCACGACAATAAAAGAGAGTATTCTTAGTGCTCGTAGCGTTCAGTGGGGCCGAGACGAGGGCAAAGTGCATTCTCAATGAATCACCAGGTAAAGCAGGAGTGAGGGGATCTTCATTATTCTCTGGCAATGTCAGCCTGACGAGGTGTAATCACCAAGGTTATTTTTATAAGCGAAGCCAATGAATATGAGTGTTTACAGGTGAATGGGGCTGGGGATGTACGTGTGGGTGCATGTATGTGTGTGTGTGTGCCTGGGAGAGGATGAGAGTGGGCTTGTGCAGATATGCGGGTACACACATGGGTCACTCATAGATTTGGGCATATAGTGTGACATGTGCATCCCCTGGACAGTCAGCCTTGTGAAGCTGTCATTCACTGATATCACCCAGGTGCCCATCCTGGTGTCTGGCACACAATAGGTGCTTCATAAATATCTGTTAAATGCATAAACAAGTCACCCAGCCCTGCTACCCCCTCCTCAATAAAACTTTCAGATCTGACCCCTTTTCTGCACCCTGCAATCCATACCCCAGTCAAAGCCACTATCTTCTCGATCTCTGCTCCTTCAGTGGGATACCTTCAGTCCATAGTCTAAGCAGTGGCCAGGGAAGGGGGTTTCTTAAAACTCAGATTGTAGCAACTCACTCTCCTGATTAAAAAAACAAAATAAAATAAAAAACAACCCAGTGCTCCCTGCTGCACCCAGAGCAAAACCCCAAATCCTCCCCAGGACCGTCAAGATTCTGAGTGGGCTGGGGTCTGCCTGCCTCATCCCCCACTGCCTCACCCCTGCCTCCTTCAATTCTTCCAAAGGGGTGGCCTTTTCCTGCCTCAGGGCCTTTGCACCTACAGTCCCCTCTGCTCTCAACATAGCCTGCTTAAATACGGTACCTCCCCTGGGAAATCTTCCCCATCCACTTTCTACCCCCCACCCTACCCCTGTCCTTTGATTTTCTCATGTATCCGTTTCCCCCAGTAGACTGTAAGCTGCAGAGTGCAGGGACACACCTGCCTGATTGCAGAGTATTACAAGCTCACAGCCCAGCACTGGGTGCACTGTGGGTACCTACCCCATGTTAGCCCATGGCTGGTGTGGGGTATCCACTTGGGCAATGGTGAGGCCTAAAAGCTACCTGCACATTGAGCTGGAAGAAACCCACTTCCTAAGCTTCCATCCCTCCTTCTCATGTTGCCCTCATCCATACCTCATCGGCATGATTTCTTCATCTGCATGGTTTCTTTCTTTCCATTTCAATAGAAAATGATTTTGAATTGAAAACTTGCTATCAATCAAAAGTAACTCTTGAATTAGAAATGCAAGTATCTTTATAGTGTAACTCGCTGTGGTGGCTTGCTCTGGGTCCCTGAACCCCCATCAGCTCCCTCCCTGTTAGATGTTTGAGACACAACAGCGCCCAGGTGAGGTTTTCCATGCCATAATGAGGAGAGTTGGAAGAGAACCATGAGCACTTGGGTCTCCCTGGCATTCCACGGCATTTGTCTAGCTGTCTGTGAACAGCCCTCAGCCCATTCTGTAGCTTCTGCTTTCCTGCCCAGAACTTACCGGGCTGGAAGGAGCTAAATACTTTTTCAGTTCCTCCCGGTTACCCCTTGTCATCCCTCTGCATCTTTGCATAACACTCCAGGAGGCAACACGGGGTCCAGAGGGCTGGACTTAGGGTCACTGGCTTCTGTCTTGGGACCTCAGTTTTCTCTTCTGGCAAATGGGGCTACAGACCTGAGCATGACCACCTGGCCCTTGAGCAGCTGTGCAGATGAACTGGGATCCCCAGAAGGTGAGCCCTCAAGCCCACGGGGGGTCTTGGCTGCGATCTTTCCTGAGCCTCCAACCACCTCCTGGGACAGTTTGGAATTTTTATTTTTTGGTCTTTGTCTGCAAGGGAGAAGCATGGGCCTCTTTACATAATTTTCATTCCATGAGGCCGGAAAGGGGGTCTGCACAGGTGTTTTGGGGAGGGATTAGAGAGAGCTGGGAGCCCTGGGGCTGCTGTCATTGGCAGGAGGCCAGATGGGCCTGCTTTTCCGAAAGACAGAGGAAAAGGAGCATGGAAGCACTGAGTGTCTACTGTCAACTCATTTGTGTACTAGCTGCCACACATGCCCTAACTTACTAACTCTTTGAAGGAAATCAATGTTGCCACTCATTTTACAGATACAAAAACTGAGGCTCAGAAAGGGAAGGCACTCACCCTAGGTCGCACAGTTGGAAAGTGGCAGAGTCAGGATTTGAACCCAGGTCTGCACAGCTCCATATCTGTGACGTTAACCATTGTGCTTTTAGTGTTCTTTTCAAACAACAGCAATGCTACCCACAGGAATAATAATACCACTTCCATTCAAAAGGCTTTCCCTGGCTCACAGAGGGCTTAGGGAACACAGCGGAAGCCCAGAGAGAGGAGGCGACTTATCGAGGATCACACAGCATTTCTGGGCCCCTACCTCACAGCCACAGCCACCCCCCCAGTCCCACAGTGGCTGGTTCTGTCACTGCCCTGTTGCTTCTCTGTGCTTTTCTGAAGAATCTCGCCCTGATCTGAGGATGCCTGTACCCTTGACCCCAGCAGGACCAGTAGGGCAGTGATTCCTCAGCACCCAGGAACTTGGGGGATGTTTTTTCTGAGCCCCTGCCCACCCCATGGCGTCCTGTGATGGTAAGGGGCTGGACATGCTATTTTGCACAGAGGAAGCTTCTGGAAAGGAAACTCCTTCTCTGATTCTAGGCTCCATTTTCTTCTGTCTCTAAAGTGATTTAGCTTTAGGAAGGGAGGAGACAGGGGCATTTTATGATAAAATCCAGGGAACATCCTCTGGCCTTGGTGACCAATGGCCACTTAGGTCCTCATGTCCCTGGTGAGGCAGCCAGGCCCTGGCCTCTTTGCTCTCAAGGAATTAAAATCTGAGCTTCCTCTCTGTCCATGCTTTCAGCTCCCAGGGGCTGCCATGCTCACTGTACCTGTCTGTACCTCTCCACCAGGCACTGGCTCTGCCAGTCTGTCTCTCAAGGTCTTTGCCATGATCTCCCTCACTCTCTGTCTCTCTGCTTTTCTCTGTTACCATGTCTCCTCTCTTTCTGTCTCTGCTTCACTCTCATTTCACTTCAAATCCTGGATTTTTTTACCCCAAAATACAAAATAGGAAAACAGCTGTGACCCCACAAATGACCCCATTTTTTTTTTGGAAGTTGTGGGGCAGGACTCAAAGGGAAAAAAAATCCATAACACACACACACACACACACACACACACACACACACACACACACAAAATATTGTATGAATTGAGTAAAATATAAGAAAAAGAGAACCTCTTAAGACAATTGAAAAAAAAAACCCTACTGATATTCACTCTCTTTTTCTTCTCAAACCAGTTTCGAGTCCAATTCTCTGGGCTCTTTTGAGCCTGGTACCTTGTCTGAGAAATGAAAGATTACTCAACTCCTCAGTAGCCATTAGGTGAGGGTCCATGGCGGGGGTCGTTCCTCCCTGTCTTGCACCTACTAAGAGTGGGTGCTCATAGGGTGGTTCAGCTGTGTGCCTTTGAGTAGGTTGCTTGCCCTCTCTGAGCCTTGGTTTCCCCATTTGCAAAATGAGAGAAAGATTCAGGGTCCTGGCCCTGCTAGGACCCAGTGTCTCCCTCCTGATTCAGGAAGTTGAGAAAGATGGGGGGAAGGGAGGGGAATAGATGAATTTCAAAGAAGCAAAGCTGAGGAAGGGAGTCAGGAAGGGGCTAGACAGCTGCTGAGCCATCCTGGTCAGGAGTGGAACAGAGACTCCTGAAAGCAGCTCTGGGTACCTCTCCTCATGCCCCAGTCCTAGATTCCAATCCCAACCCCATATGGACTCTCGTATCTGGCTCCCTTCCCCTCACTGGCTCCAATACTGGTCATGTGTGCATCTCCTCCTTGCTCATCTTCCAAACCTACCCACTTCCTTCCTACCTCTTTGCTCTAGCTGTTTCCTCTACCTGGAACATTCCACCCACCGCTTTTTGTCTGATGCTTCCAGTCTTTAACTTCAGCTGTTTCCTGAAATCCTTTCTTCACCCGCTACCTAAATCGAGGTCCCCCCACCTCTCATCACTGATTTCCTTTTGGAGGGTACTTCTGTCTGGGTTATGACTGGTGGTACCTGCTGTTGGGGTGATACCAGTTGCTCAGTAAACAGTCCTGAGAGACTAGATGCCATCCTCTGGATGCCCACCAGGCTTAGGATCAATCCTGAAGAAGGAGAACAGAAGGTGATGGGCCTCCCACAAATCTTGGGATGATATCAGGCAGGGGGCCCAGAAGGCCGCTGTTCAGAGGTCCCTCCTCCCCACAATACACCTGCTCCATTCAGGACACTGTGCACAGTCCAGGGAGCAGCTTGAATTCTCACAACTCCACCAGCCTGATTTTATTACAATTTTCCAGATGAAGAAAGGGCGGTTCCGGGGGGAGGTCAAACCCCTGCCCTAGGCCATATAGCCAGGAAGTGGCAAAGCAGGAACTGGAACCCAGGTCCCATCGATGGACCAGTTTGGGGAAGTTCATGCCACCAGCTGTCTCCCAAGGCTGGCAGAGGAGTCATCTGGTCCAGTTCAGTCTCCAGCCAAAGTATTCTAGGTGATCTGTACCTGAGGCTCAGAGACAGTAGGGCTGTCCCAAAGTCACACAGCAGGTTGCTTGTGGTCCCGGTGAGAGCTCAGCAGGCCCCCACCCCGGGGACTGGGACTGAGACAGCTGAGATTCTGCCCTGTGGCCCCTGTCCACTTTCTCCCCTCAGACCCAACAGGGGGACGTGGTAGCCTTGACATCGGCTGAGGCAGCCAGGCCTGTATTTCAGCCACCACTGCCGCAGCTCTGCCATTGGTGGGGGTGTGCGCAGTTAATTAATGGGGCTCTGAAAGTTCATCAATAATAGATCTGGCAGCAGCGGCTGGTTGCTGGCGAGTGGCGGGCGGGGAGCACCCATAAATCAGCCAGCGAAGGACTGACCATCATCAAAGTGCCACACTAGGAAGTCAACTGGGTTGGAGGCCGTGGTTTCTAGCCTGGCCCCAGGGCTGGGGCACCCCACAGCTCGCCTGCCAGCCCCCACAGGCTCCCTTAGTCTCTGGCTTTCCTCTCTCTTCCTGTCCCCTGGGACCCCTCTGTCAGTCCCACTGTTACCTGGTCCAAGGGGTCCCCCCATGCCGCGCTTGTTCTTGGTGCTCCCTGACCACACTTAATGCTTCCGAAGGCCAGCCAGTCTCTCTTAACTTCCCAGATAATTACAACCCCTCTTGGGTCAGGGTTCAAGTTCTCCAGTGAGATCCTAGTTGCCTCAGTTTCTGCTTCTATGAAATGGGATAAAACAAGTACTCCCATGTCGGGTTCATGGCTTAATGCACGAATAGGCCATGCGATGCCTGAGACCCATAAGGTCCCAGGAATAGCCCCACCCCTTCTTCCATCCACATGAAGCCACACCTTGCACTTACAGCCCATGCATGTTTCCCCACAACAGTACCTGGTTCTCTTGTCTATGAGATTATGACTATGCTCTTCACATGCCCACATGTGTGCCAGGTACATGTCAGTCATGAACACACTCATTCACATATGCATCATGCACACACATATCTACATGTATCAGGTCCACATATGCATCCTGATTCAGTACGAAAATCATAGTTTGGGGAAAAGATGCACCTAGCAGAGGAAACAGCATGTGCAGAGGCCCTGTGGTGAGAGAGAACAGGCATGCTCAGGGACTAAAAGAAGCAACTGTGGCTACATTCCCATTTTCCTCAAAGGCACCTTAGATAACAGGCGATTTTGTAACCCAATGCAGAAGGTCACTCAGCTTCTTGCATAACCTTGCTAAGAAAATACTTCTCAGATCCAGGTCTTCAGCTCGCTTCTACCCCATGTTTAACCACAACATTTTCTTCTAGTTTCTCTTAATTCATATTCTCCTACCCTGTTCCATGAGGGGCTCAGTTCCCACAGCCAGCTTTGAGTTGAGACAGAAAGAGCCAGGAGGGAGGGGGCCGGCCATAAATTTCCAGTGAGTCCCCACTGGCAGCTCTCTGCCTGCTCTCAAAGGCCATAAAATTTTACTAGAGAGGCAGCCACACAAGATTAGAGCCCGCCAGGGTGTCAACCCTCCACAGCTCCATCACCTGCCAGGTTGCTCCATCCCAGGGCTCATCCATTCTGCAGGCCTCCCCAAGAGACTTTGGACGAGGCACCACCTGACCAGGGCAGAGCACTTTATAGTTTAGACAGTAATTCCCACTAACCTCACAAGGAATCTTCTAGGCTTTAAGGGAGCTAGTAGGGCAGAGTCACGATGCTCCTTTATTTGACAAAGAAGAAATAGGTTCAGAGTGGATGAACCCCTTGACCAAGGCTATACAATGGATTAAGTTGAGGTGGCAAACTGCATGAATCTAGGACTCCAGAGTCCAATAGCAAAAGAGTATCTTTTCACCCTGGGTCTCTCTTTTTATTCATCCACTCAACCAATCACTCATCCCTCCATTGTTATTTCCAGCTATCCATCCATCCACTCCCCTACCCATCCATCTGTTCGTCCATCTATCTACTCATCCCTCCAATAAATATTTGTGAAGCACTGGTTACATGCAAAGCACAGAGTTAAATAAAACACAGCACTGCCCTCAAGGAAATAAAGTGGTGGTGGTAAGGGAGAAGGTCAGTACCTACCCTTAAGGCACCCACTGTGTGCAGAACAGTGTGCCGAGTACCAAGATGGGAGCATAAATAATGACAACCAGGCAATCATCATCCACCATCACTCTACCACTTTCCTTTGTCTAGGGCTCTCCTGTGCCAGAAACTGTGAGCAGTACCTTACTGTAATGCCACAAATTGGCATCAGGCACCTACCTCATGCCAGGCTTAACACACAGTGGGTTTAATTTATTGGCTGTCTTAGTCTTGTGACGTCTGGGTGTTTTGACTCTTGTTTGGGCAGGAGGAAACTAAGGCTGATGAAAGGAGAAAACTGGGGTGGTTGAGGGGTGCAGTGCAAGCCAGGTCGGGGGTGTGGGGCTTTGCCCCAAGGTGGCCAAGGAGCGGAGGCTTCTGGGAAGGGTTTGCGGTGGCACTTGGTGGGTTGAGCCTGGCCCCACAGGAAACATCTTTGCCTGGCAAACAGGATGGTCGTTTGCCTTCTGAGCCTTGGGGTGCATGGGTGCGGGGGGAGAAGGGCCCAGAACAGTTCCTGCCGTCCCTATCCCCCTGCCCCCGCCAGGCCCCTGCCAGTTGTTCTGCACCCCCAATTTCCCCCCAGTGCACACAGCTGGAAACTTTTGCAAGTGAGGCTGCTTCCTCTGAGCCTCCCAGGGTCCTGTGCCCACAGAAGGGAAGCAGAATCTCAGAGAGGGCAAGTGGCTGGCCCTGGGTGACCCCGCCAGCACGTGATGACCCCTTGATTAAACCCAGCCTCCAGTTCCAGGCCCACAGATGTTTCAGAGCCTGGGGATGGAGAAGAAGGAGCTGCATTTGGGAGTTCTCCCTCCTTCTGGCAAAACTGCAGATGTAGGCCTCACTTTTTTTGAAGTTCCCAGCCCTCATCTCTGAACACTGTTCCTCAGTGAGCTCTCCCTAATGGGAGCAGCTGGTGATAGACCCTTACCTGGTACTTCAAAGGCAGCTCTGATGGGGGATTTTTGGCATGGTGCACAGTGACACAGGGGTATGTGTGTGCATGGTGACCCTACCTTTGACAAACTCTGAGTCTAACTTATCCCAATTGCGTCCCCCCCACTCACCATGAAAAGTGCCATTGTAGGGATGGGAGAGACACTATTAGCTGTGCTCAAACCAGGACACACTGACTGCCCCCATGATGCTGGGAAGCCCAACCCTACATGCTGTGCAATCTTGGGCAGAGCACACACCTCTCTGGGCCTCATTACAGATCTGGAAGGACACCAACAGGAGTCTCTTTTTCTCTTGAATTTTCTGAGATTCCATTACTTTCAAGTTCTATGAGTTTATTACATGAATATTCTTATTCTAAGATTCTGTGATTCTCAGACTCAGTCTTTCCATAAATTTCTCAACCACTTTGTCTCTCGCTTGTGCACAAGTGAGTTTTCTGAGAAGCACTGCAGGGTGAGCTAAGGCTCTGGGAGGGCCAATTATGCCCCAGGGTCACACGTCAGAGGTATCCCTCCACTTTGGCCCTGTCTCTGTGTCCCCAGAGTTATTTGCGCTTAGCTCGGTCAGCAGAGCTCCTGTGAGAACAGGATACCTCTGCTATGATTAAGGTGAAACCAAATTCCTTCCTCCCTTTCTTCTCCTCACCCTTCCTTCCTCTCTTTCACATTCATTTTCTCATTCTTCCTCCTTTATCTAACCACTTATTCATTCAACAAACAAAATACAGAAACAACCTCACCCATGATTTGCAGGCCTTCACCTCTGACAACATAAAAATGACTCAGGGTGCGTTTTCAACAGGCCCGATATACCAGAAAAGGCCAGTTCTTTGGAATCGTCCAAATCAGTCAAAATCTCTGCTCAACCACTTCCAGGCTATGTGAGCGTGTGCAAATCACTTTACCTTCTAGGCTTCTGTTTCCTCATCTACAAAATGGACATAATGGTACTCACTCTGCTCTCTTCCCTGTCTGCTGGGGTAGTGGTGGTATGGGTGTTTTTTTCTCAGGGGGAGAATGGGCCCTGGTGAGAAACCAGGGCTACTATTTCGGTGGGGAGACAAAGCATCAATTGGAATGAGACCATTCTGGGAGCCCAGCAAGGGGCCTGAGAGCCAAGGAGGCACCTTGGCCCCCTGGCCCAGCCTCAAAGGCCCATCTGAGCGTGAGCCTCAGAGCTCCCGGGCCATAGACGCCGGGAAGCTGGGCGTGAAATCCGGGCGCACGCAGCTCAGCGAAGCCAGGCTGGGCGGACGCGAACCGTCCTTTTGATGTGCTTTTGGGGTGTGTAATTAACTGTAACTGAAATATTATTTGATCTTTTATGTGGAAAATCAAATTGTGTTGTGTCAGACATGAATAAATACACACCGGTCCGTTTCTGCAGCACCGGCTGCTCCTCCCCAGCCCGCCCCCCACCTCCAATTCCCCGCCCCACCCCCTTTGCCACGGTGGAAACATAATTCTCGCCTTTTAAACTTTTTCCCTTTGTCTGGCTGTGAAAGGCCCCATTGTCCTGGGGAAGGGGCTGGAGGGGGCTGGGGCTGAGCTGAAGGGAGGAGGTGTCCGCCCACAGACAGGGCTCAGGGGCTCAGGGGCTCAAGGGCTCAGGGGCTCAGAGGCTCAGAGGCTCAGCCTGGAGAGCTACACATCTCTGTCCCTGGAACTTGGTGACCTTGGACAAAACATGTCAGCCACCCGAGCCTTAGTTTCCCCAGCTGGGTTCCCTCTGAGGAGAGCACTGGGCCCTGTGCCCCTGTGGGAGTCATATTTTATAGGTGACCCAGTGCAGCTCTGAGGTAGAATTTGAGGCCCTGGCAGTTCCTTTTACACAGAGGAAGCAGACTCTTTGGAGGCCCTAAAACCACTCCCATTGCAGGATCTGGGTTTTGACGGTTTCTTTCAGTAAAGCCAAGGAGCAAGGGAGGCTGTTGGGGATGAGAGGTGGGGAAGAGCATAGCCTAGTGGTTATGGATGAACTCTGGAACCAGGCAGGCGTGGGTTCAAGTACTGCCTCTGCTATTACCTCTCTGAACTTCAGTTTCCTCACCTGGAAAACAAGGATGACCTTCCCCACTGGGCTGGTCTTAATCTTTGCACATTCTGTTCCACCTGCCTAGAACACCCTTCCTTCCCTTCTCCTAATTGACACCTATCCATTTGTCAGGGCTCAGCTTAGACATTGCTTATCTTTAGGGGAGATTTTTGCTGACTCATCTGAACTTGACTTCTTAGGGGTTTCCTTGCCCCTCCCCCTCCTTTCCACAGCTCCCTTCCCATCATACCCTGGCCCCCTAGGCACTTGTTTATTCAGTATCTGTCTTTGCTTGTGGATTGTGAATGGCGGAATTTCCCCAAAGATACCTCTTATCTTTTCAGCAGAGTCCCAGGGCCTGGAACAGCATCAGGCACAGAGCAGGAGCTCCGGAAACGGTAGCTGTGATTATGCCTTGCAAACTCTGGCTCCATCAGGAGACTTCTCTGGCCCAGGCTATGTCCAGGAACTCTCTGGGAGAAATTTTACCAGTGCCTAGAGGGAACTCTGGTGCCAAAAGTGGGAATCAGAGATGGTCAAGTGAAAACCCTGGGAGCCTGGGCCAGATGAAACATCCAGGAATTAAAAGAGAGAAGCCACAATCATCGTCTGAACCTCTACTATTCACCTGACTGGGAGACGAGCAGAATTTGAAGAGTGGGCTGTCCTGCTGCTGGCAGGGTTGCCTCCTGGGGGTGGAGTGGGGCTCCTCAATTCCCCAGGCAGATAGGCAGAGAAAGAGCCGGAAGAGGATCCCAACAGCAGGTCTCTTACTGTCCAGCTGGGGAACCTGGGGCTAGCCAGGAGACAGTTTCCTAAGGTCACAGAGAAGAGGTTGTCTAAATGAGTGCTCTCGGCCCTGCAAGATCAACACTGACAAGAACAGCAATTAAAGCCTTGGTTGAACACACACTAGGTGCCAGGTCTTGGGCCAAAGGCTTTTCACGCAGGTACTTTCATTACTCCCGCTTTGTAGAGGCCACATTATGGCCTTTGTGGGTCCTTTTCTCCATTAAAAAATATTAAAGATTATACTTTATGACTCTGTTGGTATAAGGGTGAAAATATTAATTTTATGTATTAAGACATTCTTACCAAAAGGTTCTTTTTTTCTGATTTTAAAACAAATGAAAATATTCTCAAAGCCCATAAAACTATTATGGGCCCTAAACTCTGTGACTACCGTGCCTGATAGATAAGTTGGTTCTGTACAGAGGGGAGACTGAGGCACAGAAGGGAAACAGAAGCACAGGGGGGAAAGTGAGACAAAAAGAGATGAGGCCACTAGCTCAGGAGAAATATGGCATATTAAAAAGGAGCTGGAAAAACCGAGGCCCAGTGTGTGTGTGTGTGTGTGTGTGTGTGTGTGTGTGTGTGCCACCCGGGGTTCCTCTGCAAGAGTGGGGCAACTCTGCTGGGCTCCCAGGCCTGCCCCTCCCTGAGGCCCCCATGTTCTTTTGGGCCTGCGCTGCAGCCATGCTGGCTAGTGTCCTATGTTTGTGAGGCCTATGGAGGTCCACAGGGGACACAGTACCACAGTCCCCAAGAAGCCAGTTCAGAGGCCTCTCTTTCTCACTTTCTGCATTTTGGGGACCTCCTGTCCCTGCTCTAACTGTTCAGTTGGGGGTAGGGGGTGGCTTGGGCCAAAAACCTTTGTTGGAACCTGTTATATCAACCCCTTCTTGACTTAGTCACCTATAGCTCAGGACTTCAGGACTTCCCAAGGGCTGGGCCACTTGCCTGGGGCCAGAAGAGATGCTGCTGTTGGTACAAAGGGCATTAAACAGCCCAAATCTGGCAGTGAGAAAGTGGTTCCCTTTTAATTCTCCTTTAACCCCAGGTAACACGAGGGAGAAAGTCTCAGCTGAGTGCTAATGTGTCTTCAACACTTCTCTCTCAGGCTTGCAATTCCCCCTTTGTAAAGTCTTGGGGGAGGGGAGAGGAGGGAGGGCAAAATGTTCATCTCTAAGTTAACAGCGCTATTTTTTTCTTTGTTTTTATGGTTTCTTTTTATTTATGCCATATAATGCTGGTTTCCATTTCAGGGGATGATAACAACTTAAAAAAAAGTTTATTTAAGTAAAAGAAGGAGGTCAATTTAGAGAAAAATATTAAACAGATCATCACATGCTGGAGACACACAAACCAGGGAAGTTTGGCAAAGCTTCTGAAGGCCACAAATACAACCCTGATTTGACTTTGGGGCTCAGAGAGGAGCAGTGACTTGCCCATGGTCACACAGTAAGTAAAAGGCATGTAGAAAGGACTCAAACTCAAGTCTCCAAATCTATGCTTTTATTTCAGGAGTCATTCACATTGTAGAGTGAGGTGGGCGGAGGTTAAGTCCCTCTTGGGGGACTTTTTTCTCAAAAAAGCTTGTTGAATACGTTGGTATGATTTTGCTACGATTTCAGGAGCTTGGTGATTTAGGCTCAGAAGTCCTGAGTGTCCTCCATTGTCCCTGCTCTTGCATGATGACAGATGTCTTCCCTGGCTGTGACTCTATCCTTTTCTAAACACATGCATAGTGTCCCAGTCATCTGGCTGGTACCTTTCTGTAAAGACCACCATGGATGCAGGAGAAGTCAGAGGTGGTCGGGGGACATGTGTCCTTGTCATGTGTCCACATGGCTCCAGAGGGCAGTGCAGAAAGGAGGCCCTCCTCAGTAGAAGGAAGCAGCTTCTCACAGCCAGCACTGTCTGTTCCAGAGGGCCGGGCGAGGGGGGATCTCTCCATCACTGGAAGTATGCAAGGAGGCTGAGGGGCCTTAAGCTTGGAATTCTCACTGTGGAAGTGAGACTGGCCCCCGCTCTAAGGCTCTCTTTCGTTAATAGACACATTTCCAGCACGTCCACTGGGTTGGTAAACACACCTTGTGCACTGGGATCAGGCAGGCTGGGTTAGAGCCCATCTCTGCCATGCTCCACTGCCTTGACTCCTGCTATCTCCTCACCTGGCTTGTTTTATTTCTAGCACTCATCACTACCCTCGTTATTTCGTATGCTGTTCTAGTTATCTGTTGCTGTGTAACAAACTACCCTATAACTTACTGGCTTAAAACAGCAACAATCATTCCTTTGGCTCATGAATCTGTCCGTTGGGCAGGGCTCAGCAGGGATGGCTCCTCTCTGCTCTGATTGGACACTGGAAGATTCATTTCTGAGATAGCTCACTCCCATGGCTGACACGTTGGCTATTGTTTGGGATCTTCTCACCCTTTCCACGTGGGTCTCTCCACAAGCTGCCTGGGCTTTCTCAGAGCATGGAGGCTGGGCTCCAAGAGCAAGTCTCCCAAAGAGCATGGTGGGGCACATGATGTTGTTAGGACGCAGCCTTGAAAGCACCACGACAGCATTGCAGTTGTATTCTGTGGGTCAGGCCATCACAAGGGCCTTCTCACTTTCAAGGAGAAGAGGACAAATGCTCACCTTTTGAGCATGAAGAGATATAGTTGTGGCCATCTTTGGAGTATATAATCTCCTACATATGTCTACTTGTTTCTTTGTTTATTGTCTTTCTCTTGAGCACAGGGACCTTGTCTCATTCCCTATTGTATCTTCAGCTTCTAGGAAGTGCTTGGCAAATAGTAGGTGCTCAATATATGTTTAGTGATTACATAAATGGAGAGATGGATGAAAAAAGAAGTAGAGGTAGAAAAAGACAGAAAAAAATGCAAAAGAAAGGGAGAGAAAGAGAGATGGAGGCATAAAAAGCAGAGATAGAGTAAAACCAGGAGAGAGACGCATAGACTTGGTGAAACATGGTTGGGGCCTGGCAGAGGGGCAGCTGACGTCCAGCTGGCCCAAAGGCAGAAAGATCTGGGGGCTCTGGCTGGGTCTACCACGGGGAGGTAGGAGGACAGCAGATTCTGGTGTCTGCAACCTGTGAGCTGGGGCAGCGCCAGCCCAGGAGGGTTCACAGTCAAGGTGAATGAAGGCTGCGTCCAGCACAGGTTGGCCCAACAGCCAGGCCCCATGGCCAGCTGGGGCCTGCTGTGGCCGCGTGGTGGGTGCAGGCAGCCTCCCTCTGCTAGCAATTTTCCCCTGGCCAGAGCCGTAGCAACCAAGAGTAATGAAATAGAGGAATGTCGGTGACATTTTTCTAAAGAGGAAAAATGTGGAGTTTTGAGTCAAACTGAAAGACTTATTGGGTTCGTAGCAAGGGTAGAGCTCACTTTTGAGAACAAACTGCTAGATAAGGGGCACGATTGAGTCCCCGGTAATGTTCACTCCCGGCCAGCATGACGCCTGCCGACAATGTTTTGACTACATGGTTCACATTGATTTTCCTCCAATTCCTCAGGAACGGAGACTTGGACATCCCTGGGGATCGTAATCGGGGAGGCCGAGCAGATTCTTTCTGGAATAGGGCCAAGGAAGTGGGGCCCTGGGGGATGCAGAGCCATGGCACAGGCTGGGCGGGCACTTGCCTGGCACCTGGGGTACACCTGATAAAATTGATAACAATACTGAGCATGATTTGCCCAGTATTTCCCATCATCTCATGGAGAAAATTTCTCTCTCTCTCTCTGCCTTGTTTCTGACCCTCAAAGCATACCCACAAGGCTTGGAGAGCTAAAAGGATTTGCCCAAAGTAACACAATCAGCCAGAGGCAGAGACCAAACCCAGGTCTCCTGGTTCTCAGGCTGCTAAGCCTGAAATGTGGCCTTACAGTTAGCAGAGGACTCTGGTTAAGTGAGGGCATCCCGGCTAGTCTTTTGGATTTCGATGCCACCTTTCAGAACTGGCATTTAATACCCTTGACCCCTTTTCGCCATACATGTACATTTTGTGGGCCTTCATTACTGAGTCATCTGACAAACGTCATTGTCAGTGTATTTGTTTTGGTTCTGGACCATCTGCTGTGTGGCTGTGGACGATTGATGTCTTGAACTCAGCATGTTCCAAATGGAACCCACCGTCCCCTTCTCCACGCCCCCTCCTCTGGGGTCACTTGTCTCATGAACAGCAGGGCCATCTCCGTCTTTCTTCCAGGCCCCCTAGATTTCTCTCTCCCCTTCAACCTAAGACACAACCATCTACAAGGCCTTGAGAATTTACCTTCCAAATCTCTCTTGAATCTATCTGCCTCTCCACCTGCACTGCTGCCACCCCACTGAACCACTATCTTCTCTCTCGTCAATGACTGCAGTGGCCTTCCCCAGACATTTCTTGCCCCCACGGTTCATCTTTTGCACAGCAGCCAGAGGCACCTCTCCAAAACACAGTTCATTCCCTGCTTAAAACCTTTCTGCTGGTTTCTAGGATATATAAGATTTGGACCTTGCCCACCCATCATCCTCTTCCACTTGTCCAGTCCCTGCCCACCTACCAGCTCCCACCATCTCCAGTCCCATTCCTCACCTGTCCAAGTCCCAACCTTACTGCCCAATCACCTTTAGTTTCCCAGCGACTCTTTTTTCACTGCCCTTTCGGCCCAGAAAGCCACAACATATCGAAATGATCTGCTTTCCTGTTCGCCTGCTCCAGGCTATACACTCCTGGATACAGGCCTGGGCTTTATCCATTTTTTTTGCACCCAGTGCCAGCATACCCCTTAGCACATCATGGGGGCTAGGTGCCTGAATGACTGGATGACTCCACCGTGTTGGCTAGCCAAGTCCTCAGGAGAGGTGGTTTCAAGCATTGGGGGCTTGTCCAGGCACATGGTGGGTCCCAGGGTTCTGGAGATGCAGCTCAGGGGTGTCATGGGGCCCAGCTGTGTGGAGGTGGCCTCCTTAGCCATTGGGAACTGGAAGTGTATGGTTGTTAGGGGATGATTCTCAGGCAAGGGATGCTTGAGTCTTATTTGTAGGACAAGGAAGGGAATTTCGAAGGGAAAAGGCATTTTTTGGAAGGTGTCATGGCTTGTGCAGAGGCATAGAGGTTTGAAAAAGAAATCACCCCAGTCTGGGTGGAGGGAGACATCCAACACTGAGTTTGTCCAGAGCCAAGACCGGTGCATTGTCAGAAAATCAGACTCAGAGAAAGAAGAACTTGTAGAAATATCAAACCCAATCTTCCATTTACAGGTGGGGAAACTGAGGCTAGGGACTCCAGGATGGGGGGACTCGCCCACGGTCATACAATAGAGCTAGGGTTGAAAGCCAGGACTCATGACTCTTGAGTCCAGCTCCCTTCCTTCAAGAATGAGCTCGTGATGCATTCAGAAGAAAATGAAGGTTCTTGGCCGCCAAGGAAGCATTTGGGGCCAAGTAGGGAAACGCCAATTCTCAGACCTGCTCAGATCACCTCAATTTTACTTGAAGGGTGGGGGTCACCGATGCACAGACTGCAATTTCCTCAGAGGAAATGAGCTGCCATCTATGGGGAAAAATGTCTGGGGATGAACATTTGGAGACTGGACGGGTAAAAAATAGGAAGCAAAGAGAGGTGAACCTTGCAAATATCTAGGTCATTTCTTCTGCCAGCAGCTGCCCCAGCCCTCTAAGCTGGCCCTGCTGCCCATGGCCATGGGTAATGGGAGGTCACCAGGTTGGAAAAGCACTTTCTTTCTGATCTCGTCCCAGTCCTGTCCAGAAGCTGTGGAGCTGTTTCTGGACCCTTCATCAGCTGAGGTCCAGACGTAGTAACAGTAACAATAAATAATAAACACTACCATTGATCGAACATTTCCTCCAAGCCTGGCACTGCATGTTGCTAATCTTATTTCATTTAATCCCCAGGAGTTAGGAACCCATGATTCTGCCCATTTCACAGCTGAGGAAACTGAGGTTCAGTTGTCTAGATTCAAAACTAGGTCTGCTGGCTTCACCATTCTGAGGTATTCAACTTTGAGTGTCACAGGAAGTGACACTCAACTCAACGTTCTGCTTGCAGATGCACTTTAGAAGCTGGCTGGCTCCGACCTCTGTTGGCGAGTATCTGGGCGTCTCAACTCTGTGATCTAAGAATGTCGACAAGGCACAGTATTTCTCCGCAAATGCTTGGTTCAGTGGAAAGGCAAAACTGCTCTGTAATACACACCCCGAGAATGCTATCCTAGAGCCTACCCCACTGCACACCAGGGCAGGACATTTATTGCTCCCTCACAGCTCTGGCCCACAGTAGTTTGCAAGGCACTTGCTTGATGTCTGTCCCTCTCATTAAATTTGAAACTCATGATGACTAAGAGTGCAGTCTTTGTACAATGCCTACTCCTCGTAGATCCTCCATCAATGCTTATTTAATATTGTAAAATACACACACACACACCACCATTACCACCACCACCACCACCAAGATATTTAATAAGTGGATTACAAGCAGGAAAGTGCTTTGAAAGGGTTATTTTATGTTTTACATAAGTGAGCCATGTTCATTAGAGAGATACTAGAAAATCAAGACAAGAAAAAAAATTAGCTTCCCCAGTAGCTGCTATTATTATCTTGGTAAATAACCTTTCATTCTTTTAAAGCTATTTGCAGAAATATTGCATTGCCCAATTCAAGTGGGCACCATTCATAATGTATTGAGTGACTGTAGTTGTCCACTGCACAGCCTGGGCAACTGTATATGGCACTCCTAGGTATGTATCTGTCTGTCAGTGTTTATTTCTTGTAGAAATGACATCCAACTACATACACAATTTGAAATGTTGAATTTCTCACAAAAACTATTGTGATCATTTTTTTGGTGTTAATATCTCATTTTTAAATGTTTTTAAAATAAAATTTTAATTATTAGGTTATTTTCAATTTTATTCCATTTACAACAATACCATGATAAATATTTTGAGGTGGGGCATTTGTTCTTTTAAGTTCTTAGGATTCTGAGCAAGGGGATGTTTGATGTTTAAGATTTATGATATAAATTGCCAAATTTTTCTCTAGGAAAAATTCTCAATTATGCAAGAAACAAAAGGGGTAATATAAGTTACATAAAATGTGGGAGAAGGAAAAGGATTGGCAATGATAGGGTATTCAATCTGCTAGGGGTCTACAGAGAAAGCTTTCTCTTTCTTTAAGAAAACAAGGGACGAGTAGTAGATAGTCGGTAAGAGCTCAGCCTCCTGGCCTGTAGCAATAAAGCCACAACATCCCAGCTTCTAACCTTAGACTCTGTTCTGAATCTCTATTTGATTTTGAGCAAGTCATTGTCCTCTCTGCAACCTAGTTTCTCTCCCTATAAACTAGTAAGTTTGAGCTACATTTGGAATGGTCAATAAGATCAGCTTGTGATTGATTGGTAATGCCTGCCTCAGAAAGCTGTGTTGAGATTGGCACGCTGTCTAGACTCAGGCAGGAAAGGGTACTGTGATCAATTAAGAATGTCTCCTATGCATATGGGAAGTCAGGGGGTGGTACCTTTGCCATGTATTTGCTATTCCAAGACTAAATTCTCTTAGAGGCTGTTAAAACTTTGAAAACACAGAGAATTTTTTTCTGATGTCACGTTTCTCATAGATGTCTAGATTTTGAGAAACTGTTCGTTGAGTTAGTCACGTGTTCCCATCCTGGTCTGCCTCATTCTGGGTGTACTGTGATGGAGCTAAGAGGCAAGTGACATCTAATTTCTGTCTCTCGACCCTAATCTGCATCTCACGACATCGTCTTTAGCCTGCAGAGGGAGGATTGGGGATTTCCTGTGATTTCAATATTCCATTCAGTTTTTATCATTTTAAGGTTCATGCGTTTCTAATTGTTATGAATACCATGGAAAAATTAATAGTTCTATGGTTGGTTTATTACATTTAGTAAAATTATGTGCATGCAGTGTTTGCCAAGAGAAGACGCGGCAGGCTCCTTAATCATGTAAAGATGATAATTTAGTTGTTACACTTGTTGAAATGATGGGATTAATTTTTTAAAAGTTTGCAAACTGGAGGAGAAATGTAAAACATTAATTTAGTTAGACAAGCAAGCCGACAACTGACAAATCCTTTCAGGCAAACCCGGTAATGGAGATGCTGCGGACCCAGCGGGGAGGAGACTCATCAAGGAGGCACAGGCATGTGCAAGGAATTGGGAGTGTGATGATGGAGGTGCTGTGTGACTTATGGGGGGGCACATTCCTTCTCTGAGCCTTCATTTTTCTTCTATGAAATGTGACCGGATGTGTCTTTTTTCAAATCAGGGTCAAGGCTTCAGAAAATGTCTTAGGGGCTAAAAGAAAGGCATATGGGATGCAGTTTCAGGGGAGTGGATATCAGTTTTGGGGATCCTGTCCAGATTCCTTTTCTGGGTGCTAGCAACCTGATTTTACCTTAGAGAATCTCGCTTCCCTCATTGTTATTAGCCTATGTAGTACTGGAGGGATTAACCCACTTCCTGGCTCCAGAGGGTAGCTCTGAATCATGACTCAAGTCTGGCTAATCAGAGCCAATTAACCTTTTTCCTTAAACCATTTCTGGAATTATCTACCCTGAGTCTCCTTCCTTTGGTGTGGCTAAGCCAGGGTGATGGGAGACTAGAGCTTTGGGGGACATCTTGGTCACGAGTTAGAAAGAACTTATCTGAGAATGAAGCCAATGCAAAGGAAAGTAGAACCCCAATATCATTTTTCAAATCTCAAATCAGGCCATACCTGATATTTTGGACTTTTCAGTTATATGAGCTTCTACATTCTTCTTTTTTTTTTTTTTTTGCTTCAGCAATTATGAGTTGAGCTTCTGTAACTTATGACTCAGAGTCCCAATTAATATGGTCTCATTCCACTTCAACTGGAGCTGACCTACGTTTATGCACTTTGTACTTTGAAATTCCATTTAAAAATTTTGTTTAAATAAAAGATTCTGTTACTAAAAAGAACTAGGACTAAGACTGGATTATTCCTAAGAGTTCTTTTAAATGCAACATCCTGGGTCTCCACGGGCAATGACACAGGTCTACAGTTGTATAAACTAAGTGTGGGCACAGAGGAAGGAAGCTGACTCCAGGTCAGTTTCACTGAGAAGGCACCATTCCAAGTGAATCTTGAAGTACTGTAGTTCTCCAGAAGGAAGGAGGAAGCAAATGGGATTCTAGGAAAAGGACACAGCATGTGCAGATGGTCTGGAGGTATAAAGACTGTAATGTATTTGGGGAAATGTGGAGAGCCTGGTGGTGAGAAGGTGGAAGCCTGAGGAAATGAGGTGGAAAAGCTGGTGGAAGGCCACTGTGATGGGTCTCAAATGTCAGCGTGAAGAATGGGATGGTGGCTGGAAGGCTGTGGGCAGCCATGGGAAACGCTTAAGCAGGAGAGAAGCAGGACCTATCAAGGGTTGGTTGCTGAGAACAGGACAGACTGTGGACGGGAAATCAGTCTCCCTGGATGGCTCCGCCTGAGGCTTCTGGTACTTTTGTACGAGGCAGAGGTAAAGAGGACCAGACACTCAGCTCCGGAGGGATCCCTGGTCCCTACAGTCTACATTCCAGAGCTGGCTGGGCCTCGCCATTCCCAGGCCCTGCATCTGAGCACTATTTTGAGGAGGGGGGCCTGGAGGTCACTTTGTGGAAATTGGGAGGATGAGGAAAGTATTCTTAACTCTGCCGGCTTCATTTAACTGGATGTGATTTATGGGGATGCTGCCCTGCTTCCCAGGGGGAACCAGTCTTTTCTCATTGCACTGGGGACTTTGAATCTAAGGATATGAAAATTCTTACCAGTTCTGAGGGCCTTTGATGTTTCCTTCTCCCAAATCCACCACATAAGCCATGGTACATTATTCTTCAGGGGCTTTTACCCACACTACTCCATCTCCTAGGTCACCCTCCCCAGCATTTTCTCTCTTGAGAACAATAGTAATAACAATAACAGCAGGATAACCAGCAGCCACAATGGCAGCCATGAAAGCCTACTATTCATGGGCATAGCACTAAGTGCTTTATGCCCAGGTGCCTTTTCTAGGCTCACCTTGACCACAGTGCAGCGTTTAATGCAGAGAAGCCACAAAGCAGGGAGATTGAGTTGTGTGTGTGTGTGTGTGTGTGTGTGTGTGTGTGTGTGTGTGTGTGTGTCGGGGGGGAATTACTGAATTAAAAATTGCTAATTTGCAGGGCACCATGGGTGGCATGGTCTGGATATCAGGCAAAACCAAAGCATTCTGCCTTCTACTCTGCTCACATGTCTCCATGCTTGAGCATCTGAGCTCACTGGGAGGTGCTGTCCAAATCTGAGGTCCTCTGGGCTTGGAATATGGGGTGTATGTGCTCAATGGTCAACTGACCACCTCTACCCCAATCGGCACATACACACAAGATGACTCACAAGCAGTGACTGAAGTATACTAACCCCGTTTTACAGATGAGGAAACTGAGAGGGCATATTGGAGTCTGAACATGGGTTGGCCTCTAGAGCTTGCCCTCATGCTTCCCCAGTGGCCCGAGTACTCTGGCTCCCGTTTTCCAAGATAATAGCTGTCGTTTGGTTGGCTCAGAAGGAACTCTCCTCACCACTGTCCCCTGACCTTTGTGGGACCTCACTCTAGGTGCGGCTTGAGGTCTCAGAGTTTGAATGCTGCTATGGCCAATGCCTCCAAGTGACCTCAGTCAACATTTGTCACCAGACCCAGCCTCTTTCCCAGTGAGGCTGTAGAAGCTGTAAGCTACCAATAAGATGGGGACAAGAGAGGGGGCAGAAGGAAGAATGGAAAAAGGTGGGAAAAGCTGGCAATTAATTCAAAGAATGAATAAATGGAATTATATCCATGAAAGACAAATATTATAATAATAATTATAACTGCAGCCAGGCATTCTCTGAGCACTGTGCACGTGGCAGGCTTCATGCCCAGCGTTTTTCATGGATTATTTTACTAAATCTAGACAGCAGCCCTAGGAGGCAGTACTTTTATGGTCCCCATTTTACGGATGGGAAAAATGAGGTTTAAGGAGCTGAAGAGCAGGGACTGGGATTCTGACGCTGTTTATACCATGCAAGATTCTCCTCTAGTCGTGATGGGTTCAGGAGCATACGGAGGCAGGAGCACGGCCAACATGACTGCTAAGGCTGCCCTGTTGGCAGGCCCATTTTGCAGTCTTGGCTCAAAGCTGACCAAGCTGTCGAAATGGTGTCACATCCCTCTTACCTACCCTGAGGGACCTGTGGGTTCCAGGGAGGCAGCATCAGTTCAGAGAAAGTGAGCTGTCAAGGCAGGGTTTTCTCTCCAGCTCTGAGCCAGTAGCACCAAGAACAGCTCCCTCCAGGAGCAGGGAACAAGAGCTGCTTTCCTACTCTGTGCCCTGTGACGAGCCACACTCTTGCTGTATTATCTTATCTAACCCCATAACATCCCAAGGAAGTGAAACCAATAGCTCCACTTTACAGAATAAAGAGGCTAAGGTTCAGAGAGGTCAAATGACCAGCCCAAGATGCACAGCAGAGAGCAGAAAGCTGGGGCAGGAACACGGGGCTTTCCCTCTGTTCAGTCTCTGCCTTCCTTGGTCCCGTGTTTGCCTGTTGACCCACTCTTCACTAGGCCTCCAGCTTCTGCCTTTAAGGACCTGATGAGCAGAACTGCTGCCCCAGGTCTGACAGAGATGAGAGTGACCAGCTCAGGCTACACTTATGTAACACAGCCTCATCGACCCTGTCCCAAATCAGATATGTGTAGATTTATGATGAAACAAGCCACTTCGTGTGTCTAATCTTGAGGCTCTGATGACCGTAGCTTTGGCCTGATTTATGAGGCTATTGTTTTTTCTTTATATGAAAATCACTACATGAAAATGTCTCGATCCTCCCAGTATTGATGGAGTTGGGCCAATTGCTTGAGAAGCATTGACAGAAAAGGGTGGTTCCATTTTTTGGCCTCTGGGGATTGTGGCCAAGGATGTCCAGGCGTGGGGAGAGTTGCACACATAGGGAGACCCACACCCTCCTGAGAACACATGTATATGTGCGCATACCCTCCGTAGCACATGTTCATGCCTGCACATGCATGTGTGAGCAATGCAGGCATGTCCGCATGCACACACATGTGAAGGAATATATAGTCACACACACGTGTGCTCATGCTCACATCCAGCTACAGTGCATGCACACACTTGTGCACACATATGCACGTGCTCATGGTCATGCCCCCACATGCACACACATGCACACATATACTCAAACATACTTGTACCCTCATGTATGTGTGTCCACACTGCACATACACCCCCCCCACACACACACTAATGGGTGCTCATGCATATATATGAACACACACATTCTCCTTTAGTCCATGTACACACTCATATACATGTATAATTTTGTGCCACACACACTGACTCTGGCTCAGGCCTGCAGGCATGGAGAGGGACTGATTGAGGTAACAGAGAGACCTGGGTTTGAGCCTTGGCTCTTTCCCTCCCTTTGGGTAGATACTGGGCCCCACTTTTCTCATCTGTCCAAAGCATGACATGAGAGCCAGCTCTCAGAGTTGCTGTATAGTTAAGGGAGGCCACATCAATAAAGGACCAGCCCATAGTCGGGCTTAGGATATAGTGACTCAGAATCAATGGCTGGATGGTGCCACTGCTTCTCAACTTTGTTTTTCGTGCCTTTCCTGACCAGGTCTGAACAGTTCCCTCTTCTCTGTCCCCACAGTTACCCCATGCTCTGGCTATCTAGAACTACTTATAGTTTCTAAGCCCAATAGGCCTTTCAGATCTGCAGAGTTTTAACCACACTGTTCCTACTGCTTAGAATACTCTTATCTACATCTCTCTGGAAAACTCCGATTCATTCTGCAAAACCCAGCTTAGGAGTCATGTCCTCAAGGAGTCCTTCATGAATATACTCACCCCTACAGGTGCCTGTTTATTTGCCTGTCTCTCCCAATCTCCAGCGCCCAGTATGTAGTAATTACTCACCCAGTCACACCCTTAAGAAGAGATTAGCAAATGAATCGATGTAGGGAGTTCAGCAAATTGATGTCTCGAGCCTCCTACCCTCAGGATGGGGCTCTCTTGTCCCATCACTGAATTATAGGACTTATGAGAACAGCCCTGGCTGACGCCAGTTGCTTCAAATAAACACAATACTTTCACCTTCTCATTCAATGCTCCCACCAACCCCATGAGGTGAGGACTCTTATTGTCCTATTTTACAGGTAAAGAAGGTGAGGCAGGACAGGTGAAGTGGTGGGCCCGAGGTTGCCCGGCAACAGGGAGCTCAGCCTGATACCTGCGGGACTCCAGCATCTGAGTCTTAGCTGCGTCTCATGGGGAATGAGATGACTGATTGAATGAATGAATGAGTGACAGGCTGAATGAATGAATGACATGACATGATGAATAGGCAGATACAGAAACCAATAAGTGCTTTATCTCCATAACCACATGTGACTTGCCCCATGATAAGCTCCCTCAATGCCACCAACCTTGGGGCAAATGCTATAGCCCCTTCACTCCACCCACGGGCCTCTAGGGGTCTCAGGCATCCTCCATTTTCCTGACAGGTCCCATCCATTCTTCAATTCACGCTCCTTTTATTTGGTATACATGCCAGTAGACTCTGGGCCGTGGCTGTTTATGGGACATGGACGCTGGGTCCTGAGTGCTGGCAGGCACATTTGTCTAGGTTGTCAGGGCCTCATAAACAGAGACAGTACAGGCGTCCAGCCCTCCTGCAGCCGATGAACAGGAATCCTTCCATAGTGAGTTAAAACCCCCTTGGCCACTCACTACCTGCAACCTCCTGATCTGTAACGAGAGGGAAGTAGGTCAGTGGGAGACTCTTGCCTGTGACATTGGCCCATAATTCATATGGGAAAGGTGTCAGGGATATATTTTGACTACAGAGTCATAAGCTCCAGGCTTTGGGTCTGTGAGTGCTATCCTGAAAGTTAAATTGGTTGGAATTCAATTGTCTGTGACAAGAGGGCTGATTTCCCCAACCACTTTCCTCCTGGGACTTCGTAGCTCATGGGAGGAAGAGTTGGGAAGCCCGAGCTTGCATTAGTCCAGCTTCCAGCCAGCTGTCTGCCACGGTGCCCTCCCCAGCTCTCAACACGCCTGCCAGCACCCAGCTCAAGGCCTTTGTGGCATCTGCACAAAAGCTGAGAGAGTGGGTGGAAAAATGGGATTGTGTTGAGACACCCTAATATTGGTGACTTGGCTGCTGTCTTGCTGTGTGATCTTAGGCAAATCTTTTTCCTTCTCTGGGCTTCAGTCTCCCGTATTTTAAAATGTGAGGGCTCGTTGCTTCTCTCTTCTTTCTCCCTCCCTCTTTCCTACTTCCTCTCCCTACAAACCTTTATGAAATCTCTATGTGTTATTCCTGGTATGTCACCAGCACTGTGTTGGATGCTAAGAGTATAGTAAGACTCATAAACGTCCTAACCCTCAAGGCAAATTGATTAGATTGCTGTGTGGCCTCAGGCAAGGCCCTCCCTCTTCCTAGGTTGTTGGGTGGAGGACTCATGCACTGGGGCTCTGAATGATAAGGCCTTGCTGAGGCAAACTTTGTCCTCAAGCTCTCAGGAAACTCCTGCTGAAAATAGCCAGGGAAAGCCCAATAACAGGAGCATCTAATTAAAACCTGGCAGGGCCTGGCCTCTGTCTCCCCACCAGGGGTGATGTGGACACAGTAATGCTTCTGCCAGACCTGGGTGATTTATGGACCCGCCCCAAAGGCCATGATGTTTGCACTTTTTCAGTATGGGAGGCAGGGAGGGGACCAGGAAGAGGGTGTTGAATGAGGCAGGTAAATATTACGTGAGTCTGTGATGGCCACAGGCTAGGGGCCTGGCTGAGGGCCGCTCCTGGTTGGGAAGCATGAGGGATCCTGTCCGCGTCTGGGGCCTGTGGCAGCTGCTGTAACTCGTGGGCTCCTACTTCAGAGCATGTGTCTGAGATGGGAGAGACTAACTCTCAAACGCCTTTGCCTGAACCAAGTTCACGTTTTGTCTTCCTTCTCCAAATGGGGAGGAAGAAGGCAGAGCCTATGGGTCAGAATCTTGTATTCCTATTATTCCTATCCTGCCTCACTAGCTATGTGACATTAGGCACTGTTTCCTGCCACTCTGAACCTCAGTTTCCTCCTCTGTAAACTGGAATGGATCAAATGCAGCTGAGAGTTTAACAGGGAGCTGCCTGTGGATGGAGGTGACCACACTTGATGCAAACAATGTGCATCAGAGCCAGGAAGAGCAAACCCAGGGCTGCATGAGGGTCAAGGCTGTGTGTTGGCTTCCAAAGCCCACCCCATACCTGGTGAACAACAGGCACTCATAGCATCAGCTTGTGCCTGGGCTTGAAGCTTGAGAAATGCCTCTCAGGGATCCTCAAAAGAGGATACAGCAGCCAGAAAGGGCATCCTGGGCAGAGGAAACAGCCTGTGAAAAGGCCTGGAGGTGAGGCAAATATGGCTGTGGTCAGGAAATCATGACATGTCCTGGGTGACAGGAGTGGAGGGGCAGCAGTGCAGGCAGTGAGGCTGGAAGATCAATGACAGGGATGGGTGGGACCAAGGATGCATAGTCAGCTTAGACTTTTCTTTCTCTTCAGTTTTTTTTGGGGGGTTAATTTCTTTATATACTACCCAGTGGTGTAATTTTATATACCTATGTCAATGTCATGTCACCCATGTGTTTCTGTAGTGCTAACAGTTTTTTTTTTTTCTTGCTTGCTTTTCTCTAGGCTTTCTCTACCCGCGCCTCCAAACTCAGACCATTCCCCCAGCAAGGTCGCCCAAATTAACAACCTAGTCTTATTCTCCCGTAATTGTCACATCTGTCCTCATGTTCATCTCATCACGATGGGACACACACAAATACATATGTACAATTTTGTGACTGGTTTCCTTAGATAGCAACAGGTTCATACCACATACACTTTTCTCCACCTTGTTTTTTTTCCACGTAAATGTCTCCTGCTGATCTCTTGAGCTGAGGGGCATAGCTTTGTTCCCTCCGGCCAAGGGCCGTGTAGTATTCCCTGGCATGGAGGCACCTCCAGCATGCCGTTCCCTGACTCAGAGCATTGCTTTGGTTTTGTCTTTCTAATTTTTCGCCACTTCAAATGATGCTGCAGGGAACATTTTCCAGCACACAGCCTTAAGCGTTATGCGTTGGTTTCTGGGGGAGAGACTCCCAGGAGGGGAATTTGCTGGGCCCTAAGGTGGATTTTACATTTTCAGGGATGTAGCACAATCGCTTTTCTGAGAGCCTGTAACACTGCACTTCTCCAGCAGTGATGATCGAGAGGATATTTCCTCCCCAGTCTGGTGTGGGTCAGGGATTTGATTTTTCAAGGCTCTCTCTGGCTGCAGAATGGGAAATGGGTTAGAGGGAAAGATGCACTGATTTGATTGATTATTTGATTGATATCTACCAGACTGTGAACTCCGTGAGGGTAGAAACAGGGCTATCTGGTTCAGCCCTGGATCCTCCAGTAGTGGGAAAAACAGAAGAGGAGGTCAGTGGATACTGGTTGAATGAAAGGAGAAATGAGAAGATGGGTAGGTTGATGACTGGTTGGGTGGGTAGATAAATGAATGGATGGATTGTAGGGTCAGTGTGTGGGTGAATGGAAGATAAATGGATAGGAGGGTAGGTGAGAGAATGAGGGATAGGCTGGTGGATGAGAAGGTGAGTATATGGGAGAATGGTAGATAAATGAATGGATGGATGGATGGCTAGGTGGGTGGATGGATGAGTGAATAGATAGGTGGATGGATGGATAGATGGATGGATGGATGAGTAGATGAATAAATTTTAAGAATAAACCAGGATTTCTGGAGGCTTCCATCTTTCTCCAGTCTTAGGTATGGACAAATAAAAAATTGGTGAATTATCAGCTCTATCACCCTGCCCCTAACACTGAGGAAATGGTAGCAGGACAGGCTATTGGAAGGGAGCTGGGAAAACATGTCTCTGAGAGGAGAATTGATGAGCGATCATAGGTATTAATTAACAAAGTGATCTGTTCACCTTGTGCCACTGGCACTGGTTGGAGACTCGTGGGGTGTAGCACCAAGTAGCCGCATCCCCAATGGTGTGTCCGTGCTCCGTGGCAGAGGGACGGCTGTTGAAAGTTGGAAATGAGGCTCCCGGTGGAGGGCCCAGCTGTCTAATGAGAGGTTAGAGAGATGCCTCTTCTCCAGATTTGATAAGAGTAACCAACATTTATTGAGAACTTACTGTGTGCAAGCAGCTGTACCTTACAAACATCTCATTACATCCACGGCAAACCCACAGGCAGCTATTCTTACTATGTCACGAATGAGAAAATGGGGTCTCAGGAAAGACAGGACACTAGTCTGAGGTCACACAGTGAAGAAGTAAGAGCTAACCAGGTCTTGGCCACTTTCTCCACTGCTCTTGCTACTTCTTTAAGGCCTGCCCAGTGGCGTCCCACTTCTGCAGGAGCAAGTCCAAACTCCTCCCCTTCATATTCCAGCCTCCACCTACCTACTCAGCCACTCCAGGTGATCTTCCCCAAATAGCCAGGCAGCTGGCAGCCTCTTCTGCCTCCTCTGCCTTCCAGAGGTATGCAGTAGGGGGAAATGTGGTTGTGGAATGAGAAGACCCACATTCTGGTTCTGTCTCTGCTACTTTCTAGTCTCAGCGTCCCCATCTGCAAACTGGGTTTATATCTGCCTTTGCAAGGATGCCGTGAGGAACTGCGACTTGCTCTGTCTTGTGAGGGATATTATCATCCCTGACCTACAGAGAGTCTTTCTGGCCTACCCTGCAGGGTGTAGATCCTGGACCTGTAAAACTCTCAGGGTCACCTCTGTGGGATGTAACAATGAGACCATGAGTCCTCATCATGAGGCCTTTCTCCTGGACCATGCACTCAGTTCTCCTTGCCTCCACCTGCTCTCATCTTCCTGACCTCTGACTTGTATCTTGCTTTTGTCATTGTCTTCCCTAGAACTCAACACCCAGGCATCCCTTTTTTGACTGCTGTTAGTTATTCTGCATAAATACCCTTTCTGGGACCAGCCCAGCTTGGGAACTTTGGCTTAAACACCTAGGGAGGAATGCAATCCTGCATGTTCAGCCCAGTCTCATTCTGCATTCAGTCACTTGATAAATATTTACTGAGGGTCTACTATGTGCCAGGCACTATGCTAGGAACTAGGGTCATAGTGATAAAAACACTCAGATAACTCTCATGGAATTTATATTTTTCAACAAAGGCATAAAAAATAAAAACTTTATAAATGGGACTTGGGCATTTTTCAGCTTTTGTTTAGTCTGAAGTCCACCAAGAAGTGGATGAATGAGTAGGAGCTGATTAAGCTCAATATTAAACAGTTTGTCTGTACCTCAAATGGGGAGTGAGCTCCCTGTCATTGGAGGCATGCAAACAGATCCTAGACAACTCATTGACATGGCTCTGGGCATCAGTGAGGGGGTTGGGTCGGGGAATTTTAAGGCCTTTCCCAGCTCTGGGTGTCCTTGGCTATGGGCTAGAGCCTGGCCAGGATCCTCTCCCAAGGAATTGTCCCAAGCCTGATGGCTCTGAGCCCATTGGCACTCAGGTTTCCTGGCTCCCAGCATCACACTGGCTTCTGGTCCCTCAAACCCCTAGGGTTCTGCCAGACAGGCTCCCATCCTCAGGCTAGGAGGAGCCCTTTCCGCCTGCCTCCTCCTGGGCCCGTCCTGTTTATGAGGCTGCTGTCTGGGGTTGCTGAGGTAACACTGGATCCATGCCCCACTCCTAACCCACCGACTTTTGGCCCTCTCCATGCTCAGGATGCAGCAGCTGCTCCCGTCTCCTGTCTGGGCGGACCCATTGGGTGGAAAACCATTGACGTGAGTGTTTGCAAGCACCCAGAGCCCACGAGATCCCGGGTTTTCTCCTTTAGCTCCAGCCAGGGGACCTTCTCCCTGGCTGTGTAGGGTGGAGTAAAAACCCAGTCCCTGCAGCCAGGCTGCCTGGGTTCAAATCCTGTTCCATTGGCTGCCGCCCTAATCCTACCCATAGAGATGTTCAGCTCCAGGGCATCTGGAACTTCTCTGCATCCAGAGTAGAGCCCACTGTGCTTGTTCCAACATTGCAGTCTTGCTGGTTTCTCTCTGATTCCTGGCAGAAGGCTGGGAGTCTGTGGTGACCGATGGGCCACTTATTCTCTGAGACGCCCCCAACATCCCTGTCACTTCTTTCCAGCGGGTCACTTGACCCTAATGTGGGGCTAGTGTCCAGGAGGCCTTGTCCTCCTGAAGTCCTTCTCCCTTCTGGACCCTGCAGGCAGGGCCTAGCATCCTCTCACTCCACCCTCAGAGGGACAGAATGATTTACAGGGATCCCTGGACTTGGAGGTGGGGGACCCAAGCCCCACCCACTTGACTAAACATTCACTGTTTAGCTTTAGATCGGTTACCTCCCTTTTCTGCACTTTAGCTTCCTGTCTAAGGTTAGGTCAAACCAGTGATTCTAGAGCATTCTTTTTTTCCTCTGTTTTCCTCTTATTTGTGGTAACATTCTTCCTTCACCCAAGGATGAAATCTTAGGTGGAACAATATGAGCAAGAGTCAGGCTGACCAGGATGCAGGTGGGGATCTAGGAAATTCCTTAATGAAGACAAAGCAGAGTTAGGGGCTGTCAAGGAGAGGCAGAACAGGCAAGATTTAGAATCACCTTGCCAGGTCCCTTGTCCTAGCAAAGCATGCCTCTCCCTTGTCCCCTTCTCTCAGGTTCCTACCCTGGTTAGAGTAATTAGTCTCATGAAGGCAAACGGCTTTGCACTGGAATGGGGCTTCCCAGAGACTTTTAGCTCCAAGTCCACTCAGAGGGACTCTAAGGCGAGGCTGGGGACTGGAGAGCTTTTTGGGGGCAGGTGGACTCTTGGCGGAGACGTGAGCAGCATGTTTTGTTTATACTGGAGGGTTTGTGACTTCACGATGAGAGTATTTTGGGAGAGACTGTCTCTCCAACATCTGGATTGGGGTAGGGACCAGCTGTTGCTCCCTTCTCCGCGTTCACGCCGTTGTCACGTGCAGAGACAGGCCGCCAAGTGCTGGCACGGGGGCTGAGCAGGAGGAATTCTCTCCCTCCCGCCACTTTCTGTTTGTCCTCTGTTCTCCCTGGAAGGTTCTGGCGAGGCAGCAGGACCCAGGGGCCTAGTCTTGGATCCCAACTCCTGCTTGCTCACTGGTGGGGCAGGGGGCCAGGTAAACCACTTCCCCTGTTAGCCCTGAGCTCTCACCTCTAAGATGGGAGTGACTAGTGGGACTCACCTCACGTGGAGAAGGGAAGATGACATGAGACTGTGTACCAACACATTTAAGGGTCAGCAATGGTGGGTGCCTTTCCTCCCTTGTACCCGGAATTCTGCACACAGGACGGAACCAAGGAACCTACACAGGGGAGGCCCCTCCCACACTTTCACCAGTGGACTTCGTTCCGGGGCTTCTTCCCCTGACACGCATGCTCATGTTCTCAGACACACATGATATGGACACGCATCCATGTCGAGATAGACTCAGAAACAGATGCATTCATTTATACTAACGCATGAACACTCACATCTGCCCTAAACATGCTCACACGTGTACACACACACACACACAACACATACCCCATACTTCCATCTGGTTCAGCCCAATGAGTGTATTTAAGCAGGTTGCGCTAGGCAGCAACTGCCAGCTCTGAGGAAGGCAGATGAAGGCCACACCCTCCTGCAACGTCTAATCTAATGCGGAAGGTGGGGGGTAAACTCCTCAGTGGGCCCAAAATGCACCACACGAACAAAATCCTTCAGATTAAGGAAGGGCTGTGGTGGAAATAACCACGGGTCATGGTGAGGGTCTGTGGTGGTTGTGGAAGGAGGGGAGTTTCATTACCAGGGGAACAGGACCAGGAAATCCCCTTCTATACCCTCAAAGGCCATATTGAAATCAGAAGGAATGAGAAGGAGCCAGTCATGGAAAAATCTGGGGGAAGAAGTTTCCAGAAGAGGGAACCTCAAGGGCAAAGGTCGTGAGGAGTGGAGAGATGGTAGGACAGAACAGGCAGAGGTGAGGCCACTGAGGGGGCGAGGCAGCCCACCATCTAGGCTGTCGTGTGAAGTTCAGATTCTCTTCTCATTGTAATGGGAAATCACGAGTCATGAGAACCTCATCAGAGATTGTTCAAAGTCCTCCACGTTTACCTGTGTGAGCTCTCCTGCACAGACATGTGGTGCATGGGACATATTCAGATTCACACATGTATCCATTCTGTGACCCACATGTGTGTGGTACCCACTGCGGCACACAGGCATGTGAACCTTCAGACACATACACAATACACACCGAGGCAAGCATGCACGCAAGCAAGCATGCATTGCTGTTTAAAGTCTGAGAAGGCAAAGCCAGGAGGAGCAGTGTGATGGAGAGAGTCACAGTGGCTCTGCTTCCCACTCATGGGCCTCAGTTTCCTCATCTGTAAAGCGAGCAAGGGCACTTGGCACCACTAAAGGCCACCACACCCTGAGGATGTGACCCTGGGATAGAATGTGATTCTGATGTAAGCCTTACAGTAGATTCAAAGCAGGAGAAATCAGCTCAGCAGGAAGCAGTCAAAGGAGACTTCTTGGAGGAGGAACAATTAGACCATACTTACTGCTTAGCCCATTCCTGTTGGAACAGAACCCAGAGCTGAGCCGCCCTTCAGATAGTCTGCATCAGGGAACAGGCAGGATGCCAGACCACCTTCATGTTGCTGTCTGTGATGTACATATGTGTGCGTCTCACACACGGAACTGCACGACTGATAAGGTTAACCCCATTTTACAGATGAGAAAATCAAGACCCAGTTTCCATGGCAAAAGTCAAAGGGATAGAAAGTTGGAGCCGAGTTAGGAATGCCAAGTCTCCTGCTCGGTTTGTAGGAGGCCTCACAGAGTCCCCTCTTTCAGCAGTTACCCTCTCTCGTCCTGTCTCATTCAATCTAAACCCGAGTTCTCTGTAAGTGACAGACGGACTCCCTATGAATGGCAGGACCCAGAGTCATTATGAACAGAATCAGGGCCTAAGACCCTTCGAAGAAGTCGGAGCCCCAGCATTTCTATCAAATTCAGCTCCGCTGAGTCTTTCCATCCCATGGGGATGTCCCTTGCACAGGCAGGGGTTGAGCAGTGACCCTCTCTGTCTGTCTGCAGATGAGGGCAGTTAGGGCTGTCTCAGTCTCAGCCATGTCCTCCAGTAGGGACAATGGCAGGAATGGCAGGAGCATCAGGGATGATAGTCAGTACAACTTCAGCCCTGCGTTTACATGGGTGGGTCCCCAGTCTCCTTCATAGCTGCCCGTAGGGTGGGGACACCCTCACTCTACATGGCTATAGGGAGAGCCTAGGTGCTGGACGCAGACAGACGGGTTCACATCCTAGCCCTACCTTGTCCTAGAGCTCTGCCTCTGCTCTGAGCCTCTCGGCTGTGTGATGGGTATATGGAACAGCATCGGCCTCAATGCAGGACTTTGCCCGTCTCGCTCACTCCAGCATCCCCTATGTCTGGAATCGAGTAAATTCTGATAAGCACCTGTTGAAAATGTGAACCACAGAGCTATTGTGAGAGTTAAATAAGAAAAAAACATGTAGAGGGTCCCATTATACAGTAGGTGTTAATAAATGATCACCACTATATTCATGTACAGGGATTGGAACAATGTCTAGAAAATAATAATACTACAATTAATAGTATTATGGAATATTATTATCAGTTATTTGTCTATGATTTGAGTTTTGCAATAACAATTGTTACATCGGGTGCCTATTATATGTCAGGCATCATGCGGATCACTTTATTAGCCTCATTCTCATTAAATGTTCCCCACAGCTTGGGAGGTAGAGGGACATTGTATCCTCCCCCATTTCACTGAGGAGCAAACTGAGGCCCAGAGATGCCATAACTTTTTTTCTAATTTTGAAGCCAGGAAAAGAAGAAGCCAGAATCTGAATGGAGCTCCTCCAAAGACTATCCAGGGGCTGTCGTCCCAGCCTTGGTCCTTCCTGGACCATCTCAGCTGTTTTTACCCATTGTTTAGCCAAGGTCATTCTTCCAATCAACTTTATAGTAACTCACTTAAAAAAGATTTTAGCCTCGACCTTAGCAACAATATCCATGACTTCTCAGGTTGGTAGTGGCAATATATTTAGTATATACTAAAATAAATATTTGAGGATTATTAACAATTTTTTTTTTCCAATGTGCCACCTGCCTCCATCTCTTGGCCACTGGGGTGTTTAAAATTCATGTTGGGACTCATCCAGCTTAACTATTTCATGGGAGGAGGCACAGAAAAGTTTAGTGATTTGCTTATGGCGACACAGAAAGCACAACTCAGACCTCCTGACTCCCGGGTGTGGGGCATCCACCACCTCTCATGTGCATCTGGGAAGGCAAAGCCCCCTGAGGGAGGGGTCCTGCCTGACTCCAGGAGGAGAGCAGATGGAGTTCTCAGACACCATCTCAGTTAATCCTCAGAGGCATCATTTTACACATGCCTTCTTGTTCCCATTTTAAAGTTGAGGGAACTGAGGCTCAGAGAGGTAAAGAAACTCTTCAGAAGATACACAGCAAGTAAAGGGTAGAGCTGGGATTCAAACTCTGGATTTAGGTGTCACGCTATAAAAAATATGGCTAAGGACATGTGGACCCAGTAAGAGGGACACTGCTGCTTGGGATGATTGATGGTGGGGTGGACACAGGATAGCTGGGGAGCCTTTAATTTTTGGGTCAACCAATTTTTTTGCTTCCTGGCTTGAAACGTAGATGTGTTGTACCTTTCTGCTTTCTGGAATAGATTTAGGTTGTAGAAGCCTGTGCTGCAGCTGACGTGCTGCATATTTTTAACTCCGAGAAGAATGTCCCAGCCCTTCCAAGCCTTCCGCCAGTCTTACCTCCTTGGGCTCAGGAATGTAGCTTGCTTCCTGCCTTCAGTAGCCTCTCATTTTCTCCCCAGACCCAGCAGCCCCGTCTTCTCAAGTCCAGACGGCAAAAGGTCTTGGGAATTTTTGTAAAACTCTTAAACCTGGCTGCGAGCCAAAGGGAAACAGCTCTGAAAGGGCTGACACTGTCTGGGAGATGATAGAAATATGGCATTCCTGTGGCAGGCGATTCCTGAATTTACGGGGGGCTGTAGGCAGGCCCATGAGCAACCCGGCCGGCCCTGATGACTGGATCTTTACAGCACCTAGACACACAGTGGACAGGAAAATAATAATGCCTGTGGCCAGTTATGCAGCTCTTGCTGTAGGCCAGTGTTAATCTGTCTTCAGGCATTATCTCAGCAAAGCCTCGGGAGTTGGATGAGGTAAGTGTTATTGTCAGTTGCTCATCATCTCAGTTGAAGAAACTGAGGTTCAGAGAGATATAGTGACTGGCCTAAGGTCACACAACTAGGGAGTGGTGTAACTGGAATTTGAGCCCAGTCTTTACCATTAGATCACCTTTATGCACACCTAGACACACTTGCACACACGTGTACACATTCAAACTCACACAGACACAATACATGAAAACACACAAACACACATCCCCACACACATGTGTACACAGACATACCACATTCACATGCAATACACACATGCCCACATATATACACTCAGGTACAACACATGCACACACGCAAGTATAATGGACACACAAATGAATGCACACACATGTGCACATATGTTCACACACGTACATGCACGCACTAAGTTGTATGCACGTTCTGAGACTCAAAACCAAAGTGCTGACCTGGCTATCTGGAGCAGGGCCAGGACTTGTCCCTTGGACCCCAGGAGCATCAGCTTCCTTCCACCTCTCTCTCTTCCTTCCCCCAGATGTTTGCTGTGGCTCCCGCCAGATGTGTTTGATGCCTCAGGATGTCTCAAAGATCCAGAGGCTGCGGGGTTGCCAGATTGCCCCCAGATGTCTCCACAACACGGCGACTCCAGGCCGAGAGGAGCCAGACACTCGAAGGGGACCCATTTGCACTATAAAGTCACTGGATGCTCATCATGCAGAAGCATCAGGCCAGGAGGGCTAAGTTTTGTGCTCCAGGTGAGATCGCTAAGTCTGAGTTCACCCTGAAGCCACTGTGGGACTCGGGGCTGACCCTCTGCCTTCTCTGAGCCTCAGTTTCCATATCCATGCATCGGAGACAGCATGGCCAGCTTGGCCTCTCAAGGGTATCCTGGGGGCTGTTAACACTTAGAATTAAAATGAATCTCAAAGATCTCTTAGTTCTCAAGTTGCAGATGGAAAACCTGAGGACTGTGACAACGCTGAGAGCCAGTGGCAAAACTGGGCTCAGAAACCAACGAAGGTCCAACAAACTTGGCAGGATAACATGTTATATTCAACTTAACCAGCTCCTTCAGTGGCAACATGTAATAGAACATAAGAATGAAAAGATTGTTCTATCTTCTTGCTAGCAGGCCTGTTCTGACATTTCCTTTTTGCCCCAAGACATTTTTCTCAGGGATTACTGACCAGCAAGACAGAATGTCTCTGAGAAGCATCCAGATGGCCTCAATACCAATGCCCTCATTCTAGCCATTGCCTCTTCCTAGACCCTGGCCTTTGCTGTTTCACCCCAGGCTGTCCAGCCCAGTTTTGGAATTTCAGAGGCTTGGGAACAAGCACCACAGTGCCGTGTACTGACATGGCTATGTGGCCCTCTTCTCTCAAGGAGACACTAAATCACAGCGTCAGTAATATGGGCTCTCAAGTGAGTGAGATGTGAGTTTAAATCCCAACCAAGTCCTTCGCCAGCTGTGTGACCTTGGGCACATCGTGTGATCTCTCTGAGCCTCACTTTTCCCATCTGTAAAAAGAGGTGACCATATATCATGAGGCTTAAAAGAAATAACAGTGTGCGGTACTCAGTGGGGCTGGCCCAGGAAGCTCTTGGCTGGCATTAGTGGCCTTGGACATTCAGTCCCTTTTCCAGTGAGACAAAGGGACACACCCGAGGTAGCCCAGATTTGGAAAGCAGGTCAGAGCCCAGGGCAGGCTGACCCACATCTTGGCTTGGGCTTCAGGACAACTCGCTGGGTGATGTGCAATGTTTTCCCAAGTCTTCCCTCTGGAACAGACCTCAGGTTCACTGCAGAAACTGAGCTTGCCTTTCTGAATTTCTCTTCTCAGAAAAAAATCCCTATAACTTGTCTCTGTGCCACTCGCTCGGCTCAGGCCTATAAAAAGTGACTGGGGCTGTTATTTTAAGGGCTGTCACCGTGTTTCCCTCCAAGGGTCTCTGCTGGAATTGGTCTCTGGTTCCCATGGCTGGTGGCAGAGCTCTGAGTTGGCTTTCAAGGGCCAGGTACAGACAGAGGGGCATAACTGCTGCCAGGTGAGGGTAAGAGTGGACCTCTGGCCCTTCCTCTTCTCCCTCCTTCCTTCTTTAGCAGTCTATATACCTACTATGTGCTCCCTTGTCCTCTGGTTAATCCTTTTACAGACAAGAAAGCCATAGCTCAGAGAGGTACAATGCTTTCCCCAAGGCCACACAGCACAATAGTGAACTGTTCTCTGACTCCCAGCTCTGAACGCCCTTCCCAGCTGCCTTGCTTCTGTAGCCTCTTTCCTTTGTCTGCTGTCTCTTCTCTCACCAAACCCTTCCTCCTGTTCCCCTTCCTGCATTCTTTCCCTTCTTCTTCCCTGCCTCTACTCTTTCCCCCTTTCTCCTCTCTTCTGGTTCTTTTTTTGGAGCTCTTCTGAGCCCACCTGCTTTTCCTATCATAATCACCATTGTGATAATACTGAGAAACACATCAGGAGAGAGTGATGACACTTCACAGCATTTTTGAGCTTTTCATGTACCCCAGGTTGAGAACTGAGTATGTCTGGTATGTAACATCTTCCAACAACCCTAGGAGGTGAGCACATTACTGTATCATCTAACAGGCACGGACGGGGCACCCAGAGGAACAAGCCACCTGCCAAGGTTACACATGATGCTGGGGTTAGGGATGGGGTCTGGTGTTTTGGTCTGGCTGACACTAGACACCTCCACACTTTATCTTCATTTTGTGATAGATGCACACACACGAAACCTCACACAAACACGTTTTAAAAATTAAGGTTTAACTTGCAACATTTAACTCATGAAGTTTAAGTGAGCAGCTCAAAGCATGTTTACATACATACACATCCATCACAAAATAGCATTTCCCAACACCCTGGAAAGTTCCTCTGTGGCCCTCCCCAGTTGATACTGAGTCATCAGTCTTAATCCAAAACGTGTGTGCCCCCAGCCAGATCTGGGCTGGAATCCCTATCGTGTCACTTCCAACAAGTTGCTTCACCTCTCTGAGCCTCAGTTTCTCAATCTATAAAATGGAGCTATGTAAGGGCTGTCCAAGGTTACACGTACCCACAGAAAAGTGGGGCTTTTTGTCACTATTATTAATATGCCAGAGCCTTGGCTGTCCCCCATTTCCAGCAATCTTCGAGGCTGATGTCACCTTCAGGCCCCTAGCTTTTCTCTGAGTTCCCAGGCCCTAGCTTGAGACGACCTCCTAGCCAGGCCTGCTTCTCCGGGGAAATGAGGCACGTCGGCCCCTGACCCCAGCCTTTTGCCTGACCCCCAGACCACAGCCTGCAAGAGGCTCACCCCCTCCCCACCGCCCTGTGGCCCCCCTTGGCTGGTGAGGCTGCGCCTGCCTGTGCCCATTCATGTATTTTGTATTATAAAATGACTGCCGTCGTCATGGCAACATAAAAGGAACCGATCTCATTACTGAGGCCCGGACACATTATTTTCTCCAAGGAATTTCTTCTTTTCATTATTTCCCTCCAAAGGTCAGTTATCCTCTCAGGCGGGGCGGGGGGCGGCAGGGGGGCCCGCGAAAGGTGAGCCGGATTCATGGCAGAATTCCCCTGGCGGAATTTACAATCATTTTGCCTTTTTCCCCTGCTCTAATACCGTTGGAGAGATTTTCTTGCAGCTGAGAGGTTCTCTTTAACCCCTGCAGCCCTGGCAGGCAGGCCATGCAGGCAGCAAATGGGGCTGTTCCTATTGGGCTGCCCTGGGACTCCGCACCCATCTCTGTGCCTTCTGCTAATGGTCACCTGAGGCCACCCAACTATGTCCTGAGGGCAGGGGAGTTTGGGGTTGGTCCCATTTGCCATGGAGGATTTGGGGGGCAGTTCCAAGAAAATTTGCTTTTTCTCTTAGTCCTCCTACTAGAGAAACCACCCCTTCAAAAGTCAATACTAGCAATAATAAGAATAATTCATATTGATATTTGGAATATAGTGTCGTGCAGTGATTAAAAATTTGACTTTAGAGTCAGATAGGCCTGGGTTCAAATCCTAGCTCTGCCACTTTCAGGCTGTGTGACCTTAGGCGGGTTGCTTCACCTCTCTGAGTATCCGCTATAAAACAAGTTTCATACTGGTATGTACCTCACAGGTTTGGAGTAAGGATGGAGTG
Source organism: Macroglossus sobrinus (assembly GCA_004027375.1). NCBI lineage: Eukaryota > Metazoa > Chordata > Mammalia > Chiroptera > Pteropodidae > Macroglossus > Macroglossus sobrinus. Next base: position 86,528 of record PVKZ01002191.1, read on the forward strand.
AGACATGTATGTAAACCACTGAGCAGAGTAACAATAAATCTTTGCAATATTTATCTTTAGGCATATATATGTGCCACTTACTGTGTGTATAAGTTATCTATTGCTGTGTAACAAATCACTCCAAGATTTAGTAGCTTAAAACACCATAATCATTTATTCTCTTTCATAGTTTCTATGGACCAGGAATTTGGGAATAGCTGGGTTTGGTGGTTCAGGACTTCTCTTGCTCTTATAGTCAAAAGTCTGAGGCTGTAGTAATCTGAAATCTTGACTGGGACTGGCAGATCTAATTCTGAGATGGCTCACTTATGGCTGGCTATTGGTCAGAGGCCTCAATTTCTCTGAGTCTCCACATAGGTTTATCCTCAGGCTGCTTGAGCATCCTCATGATATGGTGGCTGGCTTGCCCTGGAATAAATGATCCAAGAGAGCAAGGTGAAAGCTACAGTGGCTTTTAAGACGTAGCTTCAGAAGTCATATAGCACCGTGCCTGTCATCTTCTGTTGGTCACACAGGCTAGCTCTGAGTAAGTGTGGGAGGTTACTACACAAAATCACAAACAGTGGAAGCCAAGGATTATTTGGGATCATCTTGGAGGCTGGCTACCACATAGCACTACCTTTTTCATATACATAATCTCATTTGATCTTCATGACAAAGGTTTGAGGCTGATATCCATTTTGCGGAGGGAGAAATTAAGGCTCAGAGAAGGCAAGTGGCTTCCCCAAGGCTGAGAGAACATCCAGTCTGATTCCAGGGCAAGATTCTTTCTCTCCCACTTGTTTCTTATGGACCCAGTATTGTATTTGTACTGGTTAGATTCTGCTGGTCTGAAGGGATGGAGATCTACTGGGAAGAGAAAACTTGGGGCAGCCTGAGTCTGTATTGCAGCTGGTTGGGGCAGAGCAGTGCACAGACACTCAACAAGTGAAGCCAGTCAAAACACTCCCCCCGACGAAGCCAGTGGAATAAGTGTGTTTGTAAAACTGACAGCGTTTTTGTTGACAGGCAAATGTCTATATTACATGGCAACAAATGGCTGGAAGATGCAAAATCGCAGTCAATCATCATGGAATTTTCTTTCTCTTTAAAAAAGAAAAGCTCTCCTACCACCAAACAGATGAATGATGTTTGCAGATCTTCCTCCCTGATCTAGCAAGTTCCTGGGGGTGCAGCATGGAGACCCAGAGACAGCCGCAGCCTGTTAGAACCAAACAGGGAGGGGTCGTCAGGGTCTTTTCAGGAAGTGAGACATTACTGACCTGAGGGAAGAAGGGCTGACCTGAGATGTCAGCCACTTGGCTCAGTTTGGCTCTGAATTTCTGGTGGACTTCGGAAAATACAGCCTTCCTCAAACTCAGATATGCTCAGAACCTCCTAGGATAGCTGGTGAGAATGCAGATACCTAGGCCCTGGCCCTGGAGATTCTGATTCAGCAGCCTGGGGGCAGGGGTAGCCCAGGTATCTGTATTTTTAATACTTGCCTACTTCTTCTCAGAGTGCTGATATAGGTTTTTCTGGGGCCACTCTGAGAAACTCATGGTGTGGAAGAAAGACTCTGTGCCCAGCACACTCCTGGCCATTTTTCAGGGCCCAGCTGGGCTATGTCTCCAGAGAACCATCTCTGACACCCTCTCTCACAGGACAGGTCACACTTGTAGTGATCCTATGCCTACGCCCCCTCATTTTTTTTGGTTCAGTCTCTCAGAGCCACACAAGGGATGTCTGATGTTTGAGTCCTCTGGCCAATAATAGTCTTTTGAATTTGGAAGTCATAGGTTCATTCATTCATTCATTTGATGTCTTATTGAGCATCTACAGGACAAGGAAGATAGCAGTGACTGTGACAGGCATGTTAATCCTAGCCCCTATGGAATGTGTAGTCCAGAGGAGGAGACAGATCAAATAAGCCAAGAGGCAAATAAATAAAATATCTGTAAGTTTTAAGTGTCTCAGAATAAGCAAGGAGTTTAGAGGGCAAATGAAGGGGCATCCCTTTACATTGGAGAGCTGGTTGGGAAAGATCTCTCTGAAGAGAAGAATTTTGCTTTGAGATTCAAAGATGTGAGGAGGCTGGTTACATAAAAAGTAGAAGAATGCCATTCCAGGCAGGGAGAGCAGCATGTACAAAGGTCCTGGGGCAGGCAAGAGCTAGGTGCATTTAAGGCATAGACAGAAGGCCAGTGTGGCTGGAGTGGAACAGGCGAAGGGCAGAGAGCGTGAGATAGTCAGGGAACTGACCACACCCAGACTACAATGGAATTTGGATTATCTTCTGAGTTTGATGCGAAGCTTTTGGAGGCTGTTATGGTTAGAGGTTAAAGAGTTCACAAAAGACCATTCTTTGGACCAGAACGTTGTTCTTTGGCATGTGAAGTATTACCACTTTACCTGTTTTCTGGGAAACTTTTAATAAATGTGGCCATTGCTATTGTTATTACTTAGACCTTAGATGCTACCTCCTCCAGGAAGGCTTCCTTGCTTCTGCTCTGGCATCTTCAAAGTATTTATGATAACATACAAATATACCACAATGCACCAATACATTTGCAGAACTGTAGCCATTCCGCATTTTGCAGGATGGCAGGCTCTATGAAGGCTCAACTTCATTTTATATCTGTGTTTCCTCAGTTTCCTTAACCCTCAGGTTTCCCTTATGAGAAGTAAGTAAGAGCAGTCTTTGCCAAGGTGGAATGCTGTGGTGACTGAGTAAGTAAATGCTCACAAACTGCTCACCACAGTGCTTGGTGCACAGTGATACCCATAGGTGTTGGCTGTGCTTCTTATATACTCATAGAATGTGTTTTGGATACAGGTTTTGGGGCAGCTTCTGGTCCCCTGCTGCCCTCATCACCCACCCCCTGACAGGAGTTTGGCTCATCGAATCCTCCAGTGTTGTCTGGGATTGTGTTTAGGTTTGCTACCTGGCTGTTCTTTTAATTTCTTGGATTTAATGTTGGTAAGATATGCTCACGTATACACTCATTCACTTTGGAGATCCCCTTGGGGATTTATGATGTCTTGGCCCCTTTATGGTGAACAGCTGGAAGGAGCCGGGAGATGGTCTAAGGCTGGGAAGAAAATGACTCCTAGGGCTTGATTCCCTGGATGAAAGTATAGGATGACATTTTCCCTGGGAGGAGAAGTAGGCTGCAGGACATTAGCCCCCGTGTGATATCTGGAGTTTGAGTCACTCTACAGCCATCTATCTGTCCATCTGTCCATCCATTAGACAAATATTTACTGAGCACTGATTTTGTCTGATGCTGGGGACCTAGCAGTGAAGAAGACAGATGTCAGTCATCCTGACCTCACAGAACTGACACTCCAAACAGGATGGAAAAGGAGCCAACGTTTTGTGAGCACCTACTATGTACTGGGAATTTCTCCTACATGATTTCCATGCTTGTAAAACCAAGGTTGGTTTTATTGCCTCATTTTTTAGATACCAACATGTGAAGTTGGGAGAGGTGAAGTCAATTGCCAAAGTTCACCAGCTCAAGGGTTGTCAGTCACACTGGAATTTGGACCCAGCCTATCAGATTCTTTTTCCCCAAGCCCCTTCTTTCTATAGAGGGATAATTTAACTTGGAAGTTGTTGTTCTTCTTCCTCTGTGGTGACCCGATTCCTGACCTTGGTCTCCTTGAGGATAGGACCTATGTCTTCTCCATTCTGGTTCCCCATGAATCCCACATGTTGCCTAATGGGCAGCAAGGGCATTAGCATAAGGCTATAAAACAGAACTAGTTCCAGTTCCTACCTCCTTTTGGACACTGGTTAACCCACCTCTTCCAGGAAGCCTGCACTGATTGCTTCAGTTATGGGGACCTTACCTTCCTCTCTCTGACCCCAGAGTCCAGCCTGTGTGTGGCATCATATGTATCACCATCCTTCTCTTACCCTTTCCTCCCCCTCCTCTAACCAGCAAATATTAATAAAGAGCCTATCGGGGTAAAATATGCTGTGGTTAAGGGTATAATCCCTGGGTTAGGAGAGTCTCGGTTTAAACTCCATTATTGCCACTAGATGTGTGGTCTTGGGCAAGTCCCTTTACTGCCCTGAACATCAGTTTCTTCATCTCCAATGTCAGAGGGCTATTCTGAGGATTCATTAAGATAAATTTAGAATTTTCTTCCATCATAATTATTAGTGGGGTGAATCTGGGAGACTGTCGAATTCAGGAAGAAAATTGTTCTCCTTAGTAGAGCTCCTGATGACTTGCTAAGAGCAGATGAAGAGCCGTGAATGGCGACGGAACGTCTCTTATTTTATTTAGCCATCAGAGGAACTTTAGCAGAATGCTTATCACATCCTTACAGCTGAGAATTGATCAAGGCACAGGAACACACAATTTCATGAAGTGTGTGTCTGAGCCTCCTCTCTGAGCCCACGCTCTTCTCCTTGGAACTCCATGACATTCTCCAGCTTGGGACACAAACCTCAACTTCCTAAAAACTCTTGTCGGGTGGAACTTGTTAACTCTCCTTTCATATTCCTGCCAGGTCATTTGTCTGAGAACTCCCATTCCTTAGGCAGAGGTATCAATAATCCAGATACATCTTTCAGGTAATTTTTCCTTTTTTTTTAATGGATGTTGAGTTTTGTTCTCATTAAGGCCCTAGAAAGCATGAATTTCAGTGCTGGTACATTCAGCTTACACAAAAACACTGTAAGTGCTAAAATTTGCTTCTTTTTGATTTAGTCTCTTGCTAGCTTGAAGGACTGGGTTTTATAACAGGTCAATTTCAGACCATTTGATATTGATATATGAAGATCCTTAGGGATTATTGAATGCATTTTTCATCCAGCTGCGATAGTATCATATAAGGAAAATGGGATTGACTGTTAAGTACAAATTGAAAAAGACATGGTCATTTAAGATAACTCCTTATCTGTATACAAGGAAATAGTATCAGAGAAATAGACCACCAGTTGACAGAAATAAATTTCACCTTGGGTTCCTCCTCCACACGCCTCCTCCACTGCTGTTCACACTCGTCTGGGATTATTCAATTATTCTGAGAGCCCTTTCCTGGGGCCCCTGTGAGAGGATGCATCTGCAGAGAGAAGAAAATTTTCTGCTGCTTTATTTTGGAAAGAAGGATTGGATAGGAAGAGCTGGGACCATTAATAGAGCAATCTTTGGGGAATTTGGAATGGGGTCACTTCTGCTCCCTAGCAGAGCCCCTGGCAGCTTGATAAGAGCAGGTGAAGAGCTGAGAACAACGATTCCATGTCTTTCTTTTCATTCACCCAAATTCACTCACATGCTCTCAGCTGTTCACACTATGACCACCGGAGTGGTCTTAGCCAGGCAGGGCCCCTCTCTAGGTGATGCCCAGCCCTGGAAAACAATGTGTTCACCAAGGTGCTTATGGTCTGGGTGACAGCTGAGAATTTCCATTCTAGCACAGTAGGCTGCCCTTCATGGTTCACCTCTCTTTGATATGATAGAGCTTACACGATCTTTTTGGAGTGGCTTATCTGCCCTGTGAGGGTATTGCTCCCCACTCTACTGATATTCACTGAGGGAGTGAAATTGACTAGATCAAGCCAGTGCAGGTTCTGCTTGACTCCATAGCCTGTACCATTTCCTGAGTTTCATACAAGCAGAGTGGTTTTGAAGGTCACTTGGAAAATTCCCCATATTCCCAAATACCCCCTTCACTGGTCTGCGGTGTGGCTGGAGACTTGTGCCTGGTCCCCCACAGAGATACAGTGCACAAATTTGTTTCTGATTTAGCAGTGCCCCTTTCTCCAGTTCCTAGGGTGGTGGGTGGAAGGGCTGCTACTTCTTATTTCTCCTAAGGTCCCACCTTCATGGAGATCAGCTGGGAGGTATGTGCTGTGCACTCTTCAGGCCTATGTACTCCTGGGGAGGACAAGACTAGGGGTGGATATTTTCCTTGGCCCTAGGGTGAATAGGACCCACGCCCAGCCTGGTTCTTCTCACCTCCCAGTGGGAGTTGACATTAAAAATTCCCTTTGATTCCACTGGGGCAAGGACATTCAGAACCCCAAAGAGAGCTAGGTGATCTGGGGCCTATAAGTCAGGTCCCCCCTATGGCTTCCTGACGACCTATGCGTGCCAGATGTGCCACCTCCAAGAGACTCTGAAAAAGATTGATGAAGATTGGACCAGTTCATTTACATCCATGATATTTTTAGAACTCAGCAAGCTAAGCAACATCACCCCCATTTTACAGCTGAGGAAATTGAGACTCAGAGACAGGAAGTAACTTGAGTAAATCATACAGATAAGTTAGTGGAGGAATAAGAATTTGAATCTGGGTTTATTCAACTTCAAAAAAATTCATCCATGCATCCATTTATCTATCCATTTATCCATTAGTGCATTTTTCATACATCCATTCCCCTTTCCACTCATCCATCCATCCATCCATTCAACCATACATGCATGCATGCATACATACATACATACATACGGTGTTAATCAAGTATTATGTGGCAATTAACATGCTTAGTCATTATGAATGATGTCCTAGGGACCAGAGAGGACACCAGGGATGTTCTTAGGTCAGCCACATCTGGGATCTGATCATAATCATTATGATTAGACACTTGGACCATGTTGGAGACCTTAGTTCAAGTTCACCAGGAGGAGGCAGGAAGTGATGGGCTAGAGATGTCTCTCATCCAGCATGGAGACCAGAGGTGGGCATCAGAGTCTCTACCTGAAATATGGTGTGTAGGGGTGATTGGGGTGGGGGGAAGGCTGGCATAAGGAACTCACTTCCTTCCAGAAACCCACAGGCAAACTGTTCATCAGCTTATAATTCCAGCCCACCTGCCAATGCATGCGGGGCACTGAGAAAATTCTTCCTGAGGCCCATGATTCATAACACTTGATTCTCTAATACTAATAAAATGCAGTCTTCCTTAAAGACTTGACTAAATGAACAGAGATTCTTAGGTATCTACTCACCAGCACATACACACACCTCTTTCTCTCTCTCTCTCTCTTTTTTTCTCTCTCTCTCTCCCCACCTCCACCCCCGACTCTTCACTCAGACAGAGCCTGAATTGCTGGATTAAAGAGGAACATGTTCTGTGGGTGCAGTAGGTATTCTATAACAGGCTTAGAAGAACATTGATGGAGCCCAAGGCTCTGGGTTCAAATTCTGCCAGTGGCACTTGGGCAAGACTCTGCCAGTCTTTGGACATGGATTAAGGTGATTGTCCCTGATGCTTCTGAAGTCTCTTCTAGCCTGAGCCAGCTGGGACTGGCTTTCTCTAATGCAGAATGGCTATGGGTCTCTATTTGTCTGCAGGCCCTTGAGGCCTGGTCCTTGCATAAAAGAAATCTACAATCGATAAGAAAGAACAGACATATAGGCAGCTATAATTCATAATCATAGTGATACAACAATATTAAGGGAAGCAATTCTGCATTCCGTTGCTACTATAACAAATGATCATGATCTTGGTGGCTTAAAACAATAGAAATGTATTGTTTTATAGTTCTTGTGGCCAGAAGTCCAAAATGGAGGTGTCAGTTAGACCATGTATGCTTCCTCCAAAGCTCTCGGGGAGAATCCTTCCTTGCCTCTTCTTCCCTCTGGTGGCTCCAGGAGCTTCCTGGTTGTGGCTGCATCACTCCAATCCCTGCCTCTGTCCTTGCATAGCCCTGTTCTCATTACATGCTTCCCTGCCCTAGACCCAGTATCAGGCCCTTTATGTTCATCATTCCTGTGAATCACCAAAGACACCTGTGGGCCTGTGGTGTGGTGCCCCAGCAGAGGAGAGTGAGGCCCAATTCATGTCAGAGCCTTGGCTGCAGTGTTCCTGAGCCCCATGGTGGCCTATATACTGGAAATGAGGGTGAAGAAGGGGTGCTGTGTGCATTTTGGAGGACCTATTAGAGAGATGTTCAAGAGTAAGTGCATTGAGTTGGGTTGTCTCCAAGGAGGAGTCAAAGCTGAGCTCTGAGTGGAGAGTGTGACCTGAGTGACCCTCTTCACTTCACAGGTAGGGAACCTGAGGCCCAGAGACGGGGAGTGCCATGGCCAGGATTTTACCTGAGGGTGTCGTGGAGCAGGGATTAGAACCCAGATCTCTCTGATTCCAGAGATTTTTGGGATGAGCCTCTATTCATCCCTCTATTACCAAGTTCACAGGTCTTGTATAACACTGAACAAACAATAACCTTTATCGAGTGCTCACTGTGCCCAGCACTGAGCTAAAAGGTCTGGATGAGACATCAGTCTGCTCACATGAGAAGAGTGGGGTGTGGAGAAGCCTAGGGGATGGTGTGGCAGCTGGGGCGGGTATTTGTGGAGAGGGACAAAGGAGGACAAGGCTGAGTGAAGAGGTCCTGTGATAGCCCTGGCAGAGCTGCCACTGTCCCTCACTTGGATTACTGGAGAGGCCTCTTCACGGGCCTCTAGACCTCCATCCTTGACTCCCAACAACAGCTGTGGGAGGGGGATCCTAAAATATGGGTAGGCTCATAGCATCATTTGCTGCTAACTTTCAAAGGCTACATCTTACCCAAAGTCAAGACTGGTATGCTCCCTGTGACCCTCATCCCCCCCCCCGCCCCGCCCACATTCCAGCCCAGCACAAGGGCCTCCTCCTCTCTGGTCCCCGCCCTCACCCAAACCCTCTGTCTCAGGCCCTGCATTTGCTGTTCCCCCTCCCTGGATTGTTCTTTCTCTGGGTATCTGTACAGCTGTATTACTCATCTCTTTCCGGATTTTCCACAACCTTTTCTGCCTACTTTGGCCACTCTCTTTTAAACTACTACTCACTTTGTTCCCAGGCTCCAGTACTTCCTTCCCTGGCTTTATTTTGCTTCATAGCACCTGTTACCTTCTGCTGTATAACTGATTTATTGTCTGCCTTCCCCACCTAGAATACAAATTTCATGGAAGCAGGAAGTTTTATCTGTAGTGTTCATTGCTCAATATCCAGTGCCAGTTTGGCACCTAGTAGTCCCCCGGTCAATTTTCTTTGAGTGAGCAAATATGTGTCAATAATAAGTTTTGGGGTTTTGTTTATTATGTTCAGGTTGTGGAGGAGAGTGGCTAGGGGGCAGACTAGGAGTCATAAAAACATTAGATCAAATTCCAGCCATGCCACATATTACTTTGGGCAAGTGACTCAGCTTCTCTGTGCCTCAGTGTTCTCATCTATGCAATGGGGATATAACCACATCTGGCTCATTAGGAGTTTGTGAGGATTGAGTGAAACCATACACAGTGGGCACTTACCACCTGGGGAATACAGTAGGTGCTCAATCAATGATAGACTTTATTATTGCTGATGAATTAGAGATTCTTAGAATTTTAGCAAAGGGCTTATAAGATTACCCAGTCTGTCTTCCTCTTGCGGGTGGCCAAAGTGAGGCATATTCCACAGCCCAGGAGAACCATACTTTGCTTTTCTCTCTAAATTAAGAGTCTGGGCCTCCAGGACTCTTGTGGCCTCCAGGGTGAGAGGTTGAAGCTCCCAGAACTCTGCCATGGGCTGTGAGGAAAAAACACAGCTGGATTGGAAAGGTGACCTTTGCCTCAGGAGGGCTTTCTTATGGAAAAAGCTGACCAGGTGCTCTGGGTGACAGAGCCTGAGGTGACCAGTGTCCAGAGAGGCCTCCAGGGTCCAGTCAGAAAAATGGAGCCCTTGCCAGATATGTCAACAGGAGGGAATTGAATACCAGGAACTCTTCCCAGGGGTGGTGGAATGGCTAGAAGGGCAAATGGGGGAAGGTTGGCAGCCCAGAGATGAACAACTACAGGAAGCCATTGTTTTCTACCCCTAGACTAGATGACACAGGGAGCAGGGGCATTGTCAGAGCCCAGAAGCCAGGGCTGCCTGATGGAAGCCAAAGAGAGGTGCAGCTACTGCCAGAGAAACTGCCAGGGCAGCCAGAGATGGGGAGAAGTACTCCAGCTTCTCCCCTCCTCCTGCCCGTAAGTCTCCCACTGGCCCCTCCCCTTGTTTAACCCCACCTGGAAGTAGATTGGCAAGGGAGCTTGGGAATTATAGTCATAAGTGCTCATCTGTATGGTTCAGAGCATGATGGGGAATGGCAGGGAAGTGGCACTACTGGGAACTGCCAGCACCTCATGAGGCTCTGAGCCCTCATGGGGGGGACCCCAAGTGTGGAAAGATGAGCCTTAATTCTACCCTGAGGTTGGTTCCCTGGTTCCCCAAAACCGTAACCACTGAAGATAACCTGTGGGGCCACTGTCATGACTGTCCTCAGGAGGTCCAGGCCATTTGTGGCAGCAGGGCTGGACAAACACATTTGTGAGTCCTAGTTGGTTAGAGGTTGTGTATGTTAAAAATATCTCCCATGCCCATGGTACCTGTATGATGAGTTCACTTGAGAAGTCTCAGGATGGTTTCCCCACCTTGTCCCTGCCTTTACAATCCACCACAGAGAGTGATGCTTCCAAAGCACTTGTGAGCTCAGCCCTTCCAATGCTTCCCCCTGCCACCCAACTCTGAAAAGGAACACTGGAATCCTTCCTCCCCACCCTTGGCCCCTCAGGCCCTGCAGGATCAGCCAGGTCCCTTCCTACCATCTGACCCTGGGCCCTGCATTGCTGCTCTCACTCTCTTCATCCCAGCTACAAATTCCTTGTGTCTGTTCCACGAACATGCTGAGCTTTTCTGGATCTCAGGGCCTTTGCACATGCTCTTCTCTCCCTTGGCATGTCTTTCCCTTAGACCCTCATGTGACTGCCTCCTGCTCAAACCTCCCCTCTTCTTGCTCCATCACTTGGTTTTATTGTGACATTTTTCTCATTTACGTGTTAACTGGCTTACTATCGAACACCCCCACTGGAGAGTGAGCCAAGCCTGCCATGTTCATAGGGCCCCTCCAGCATCCGGAACAGTGTCCCACACAGAAGCAGTGATCAGTAAATACTGACAACGTGACAGTGCATTCTCAGATATAGGGGATAACATGAAATGTCAAAGAGAAGAAGGGACGCGGCTGGTGCTCTGCTGTGCAGCGAGCCTGTGGTGGAGCCCAGAGGAAGAGACGGGGGCTCCTCCTGCCCCCCTGTTCTGGTGGTTCCCACACTTTGCCAGTCTCAGCACAGCCCCCATGTGAGGTGGCACAGCCAGACTGGGGAGGAGAGGTCTGACCCTCTGGGCGGGCTGGATTTACCCCTGTGAATGGCACTTTGCTACCACAGGGTGTGGCAGGGACCATATCAGAGGTGTTGTGGGCTTGATAAGATGTGGTAGATGTGGTGGGCTGTGGACCAATCACATCCAGGGCCAGAGACAGAGCCCAGCCTCCTGGGACCACGGCACAGCCCCTGCCCTGCCTGGCGTGCTTCAGCTGCTCCCTTCTGGCCTGGAATCCTCACAGGTCCTAGATGCTGTGTGGCCACACCAGCTGAAGAAACAACAAGGTTCTGGCTTTCTGGAGCCCACACAGCTAAAGTTTGGAAGCCCAGTGTTGGTATGCCCACCAGTGACACCTTCCAGAACATTTGGATTCCAGTACTGGGAAAACCCTAGGGCTCCTGCAGCTAGCAGATGGGTTTCCTAACTGTGGATGCTCCTGGAAGACACAGGGGAGGCTGCGACCCCAAATCAACAAGAGCATCTCTAAGTACACCCGACACACATCTTGGACTGTGTGACATTCTATGTGTAAAAGGGACTCTCTGGTTTTCATTTTAATTAAACTTTTTATTTTGAGATGATTGTGTATTTACATGTAATTGTAAGAAAGAATACAGAGATCCCATGTGCCTACCCAGTTTTCCTCAAAGGTTACATCACACAACATCACCACCTGGATGTTGATATAGAAACAGCCAAGATACAGAGCATGTCCATCACGACAGGGATCCCTCACTTACTGTTGGAAGGATGTCTGGTTGTTTCCAGTTTTTGGCTATTAGGGATAAAGCTGCTGTAAACATTCATATACAGGTTTTCAAGTGAACATAGTCTTCATTCCTCTTCAATTACTGGGTCACATGGTAGAGTGTTTACTTTTTAAAGAAACTGTCAACCTGTTTCCCTATTTTACATTCTCATCAACCATGTGTGAGTAATTCAGTTTCTCTTCATCTTCACCATCATTTTTTTCATTTAGTCATTCTGATAGGTGAGTGGTGATATCTCATGTGGTTTTAACTTTCATATCCCTAATGGCTAATGATCTCCTGACCTGTGATTTAAAAAAAGTTTTGAACCACTAGGGGGTCCTACTGGCCCATTTCACAGATGAGAGAAATTGAGGCCCAGCAATTGAATTGGACTTGCCCAGCTGCAGAGACATCCCTCAGCCTTCGCCCTGATTCCTGGTCACATGATCCTCTAAAAAGAGAGAGAAAAAAGAAGGTCTTTTAAAGGGTGTCTACTTTTACTCAGTGGAGCACTATTTTGATATCCTAACAGATGTGATATGTTGAATTCTTGCCCATATGGAGAGCTGGCTTCAAGGTGTTTACAAGAAATAAATTGTCACAACAGAACTTTGCTAGATGGCTATTGGACCACACCATGTGAGACACTCTCTTTAGAGACCTAGAACCCTCGTGAGCTGCCCTGAGTAGGATAGTGGGCTTTGGCCAGTGAAGGAACTGCTGGACACTGACTCTTCAGCGGGACAGAGGAGATGCACCCTCATGCTAAGGGTGTGTTACTGATTTCCGTCTTGAGAGAGAAAGGTGGCCATCTGTGAGGTCTGAAGATAGTGCTGGCAAGCTGGGCTCCCCATGTCAGTGTGTAAGCCCCTCAGCCATACGCTGTCTCTGCCCTCCTCTCTCCACTGGCCCCTTGCCCTCTGTTCCTCATCTTGCTGCTATCTGCTCCCCACAAAACATCTCTCCTTGGCCTCCTTGATCTGTTGTGTGTCTTATTTTCTCTTATTTTATTTTTGGAAAAAGCTGCATCCAGGAGACCCGAGAGGGGGGAACACAGCATCTGTGAAGGAAGGGTGGCTGCAAAGAGACAACACAAATTTTTTTTTAAAAGCATGGTAATACATGCTATTCAAAAAAAAAAAAAAAAGAAAGAAAGAAAGAAAAAAAAGAAAAGAAAAAGAAAAACCCACCCCACAATCTCTGAAAAACACAGCCCATTGAAATGACAAGCCGAAAATCATTTGCTAAGCGCTGAAACCGTTCCCTTTGTCACCCAAATCCTTCTGTTGACAGTTACCTTTCAATCCTGCAATTGTGCAGAAAAGGCTGATTTTTATTCAATGTTCTATTCACCCTGCGTATTAATGAAAAGGGGGGAGAAAAAAAAAACTTGTAAGAATGGTGTTTAATAGGCTGATAGACAAGCTGTCTGGATTCCCCAGCCTAGCGCCTCTTATCAGTGGCTCACACTGGGGCTGACGCGCGTCCCCATCCCTGCTCACCTTGGAGCACCCGCCCGGTTTCTTGACCCCTGCAATGGAAACGCTGGGGTGGATTGATTGATTGATTTTTATTATATTTTTTAAAGAGGCTCGATGATCTTTTCTCTTTACTGGGAGGACGGGAGAGGTACAGGGCATGACTTGTTCCTGTGATTCTTACATGTACCAAAACATCATTTATTGAACACCTACTGTGTGCCAAAGGGCTGTACTGGGTTCTGGGGTCAGATATGGACAAGGCAGACAACATCTGCATGCAGACAGCTTTCAACCTGGACAAAGATCAGCAAACCAGGGATTGTGCTCCTGTTGGACCAGGTGTCAGGAAAGGTCAGCAGGGGCCGCAATGACTCCCAGGTAGACTGTATGCCCCAAATAATTTTCTCTAGGTGTCCCTAAGGCAGAGGGACCTGAGAACTACCTGGCCCCATCTTCACAAGAATGGGCTGTATTTTAACATTGTCATGCTTTCTGGGATGCAGGAGGCTGGACCAAATGGCCTCTCCGGTGAGTTCTCATCAGATACTGTGTGGAATCATGAGGCTATGCTAAAGGTGGGGCCCAGACCTGGGTTTGAATCTTATCTCTGCCATTCACTTCCTGGGGGAATTTGGGCAAGTCTGTTCACCTCTCGGAGCCACAGTCTCCTTGTTTATCGCATGGGGATGGTGACATCATAGTAGTGGGGATGGTGACATCATAGTAGTGGAGCTGCTAGGAGGATGTTACAGACTGAATGTTTGTGTCCTCCTAAATTCCTATGTTGAAGTCCTAACCTGCAAAGTGATGGCATTTGGGAACTTTAGGAGGTGACAAGGTCATGGGGGTGGGGCTGTAGTCTGATGGGATTAGTGTCCTTAGAAGAGGGGATACCAGTCAGCACTTCTCCTCCCCACCCACCCCTAACACCACAGAGGAAACAGTGATCAGGCGGCCATCTGTAAGCCAGGAAGACAGTCCTCACCAGAGCTCTACTACGCTAGCACCCTGATCTTGGACTTCCAGGTTTATGGTGTTTGTGATGACAGCCCAAGCTGACTGGGACAGAGGAGAAAGTGAGGTCTGCAAGCCAGAGTCCTGCCCTACCTTTTTTCCTCCCTCTCTCTCTCCTTCCCTTCCTTCCTTGTTTTCTTTCATAGATTTTAGAAATCCAAGAGGGGTGCTGTGCTGGGGTGGGGTGGAAAGAGAGCTTAGAAGAATAGAGGAGTTTCATTTAAAGGATATGTTTGTGACACAAAACCCACACCCTGGCTGGGTGGTGAGCACTCTGCCATTGCAGGGCTGGATGACAACTTGGTGAGGATGTTATGGAGGATGTAGAGATGGACAGTATGGGTTTGGGGGACCTGTACCTGCCTGCCAAGCCAGCCAGCTTACCTGGAGTGATCACGGTCTGTACTTGCCAGGCCTGTTCTGGCCCCCAATGACACACCTGTTGGCATCATCTTGTCTCCAGCACTTAGGCTCCACACCCGGAAGGCATTCTGGAATCCTCTTCTTCTCTTTACCCCACACCCAGTCCTTGGCGAGTCCTGACAATTCTGCCTTTAAAACATCCGGAGCTCTCATCTCCCTCGTCACCTTTCCTATTTGGCACCTGCTTCTCCTCTGGGCCCCTTCCTCTTCACAGAGCGGAGGGGCACCCTGAGTCTGTTTGTCCAATCTCCCCCTCGTCTGCTCAGACTTTCCAGTGGCTCGCATTATGAAGTACTCATAATAGTAACCAGCCCCTATTACAGCCTCTCCTGTCTGTCCCCACTCCATTTGCTCCATTTCTATCACCCTGGCACTTTTGCTGTTTCTGATATATGCCAACTGTGACTCCTTTTGCATTGATTGTTCCCTCTGCCCGGACACCCTTTCCCCAGGTCTTCACAGGACTGCACCCCTGCATGCAGGTTTTGGCTCTGACTCCACCTCCTCCGAGAGGTCGTGCATGACACAGTCCCCTCACCCCATCATTACTTCGCTCCTTCCCCAGCTTTATTTTTCTCCTCATGCATGTATCACTACTTTATACTATATCATGTATTTGTTTGATGGATCATCATCTGCCTCTCATGCTGGTCTGTGAGGGCAGGGACTTTGCCCACCTGGGTCTCATGGTGACCCCAGATGCATAAATGGAATCACATGTGGCCTCCAGTGCAGTGGTACAGTCTTTGTATCTCATTTTAGATCTTGTGTCTACTGACCTCCTGGTTTAGAACCACAGGGTTGTCACATTATTTTCCCTCCTTTCTTAAAACCCTCAGACACTGGGCAACAATGATGAGTAATAGTCACTTCTCCTCCTGATCACTCATTCAGTCACTCAACAAACATTTATTGTCCTGTGTCAGGTAGTGTGCAAAGGTTTGGGACCCACCTATGAAAAAGATGAACATAGAACTGACATTTTGACGGCAGAGGCTGAGGTAAGAAAAAGTAAATTAATATAAGCGATGATGTCAGGGACTGTGTGGAGCAGGGTGAGGGGTTGGGGTGATGCACTTGTTGGAGAGACAATCAAGAGGACTCCCTGGAGGAAGCAGCAGTAATGAAGGCCTGAATGAAATGCTGTGCCATCAAGGGACAGGTCGGGGCACTGGTGAGGCAAGGGAAGCAGGCACCAGATGATAGAGGACTTTGAAGGCTTTAGGTGAGTGGTCTTGATTTTTGGCCCTGCAGGGAGCCTCATATATGTTTTAAGGAAAGGAGTTAGCATAGAAATAAGTTTGAGTAAAAGCTGAGTGGATGAAAGAATAAAAGAATGAGTGAGGTGGTGAGTGAGCACTCTGGGGTTCAGTGTCCTGCCCTCTTTTATCCACTCCCCCAAATCAGCCCTACCTGGCAGGCAACCCCCTTTGAAAGATATCATCTCCACTCTCTTGGACCCTCCATCTTCTCTTGGGACCTCAGCTCCAGAATGAGATCAGCTCTAGTGGTGAGCATTTTTGGGGAAGCTAAGCAGGAAACCCTCCCAATACACAATGAGGTACCTCCGCCCCAGCCTCCTGGGGATGGAGTGATAGATAATCCAGACAGTCATTTGTGTTTCAGGTTCCACACAGCCCTCTCCTCTCCCCTCCCCTCTCCTCTGTCTTGATCGCTGACAACGCGGATTTTAATATATTCGCATTGGCAGAGCTATTTGCATTCAGATGCAATTATGAGGCAAGACAGCCTCCTCAGAGCCGAGGGGGCCCCAGGAATGTGGGGGAGGATTTGGTACACTCTTGGGGGGCGAGGGGCTCTGAGGCTGAGCAGGGTAGTCCAGGCGGGGCTGAGCTCCACACACCTGTTTTCCAGAGGAAATGTCCAGACTGGTACAGCCCTCACCCTCCCCCGCTCCAAGCTTGCATGGATCTGCTTAGTTTGTTCATCCCAGACGGGGAGTGGTGTTGGTGCTGGTAGAAATGGGTCAGAGCAGTCTCTACTCTGTGTCAGGCACTGTGTTTGTCCCTGAGTCATGGCCCCCAGGAGCTTACATTCTCATGGGGGACACACAAACGAGAAGAAGTTAACAACTAAAAAAAAAACTAGATAACACATCGGAGTAAGTGTAGCAAGGGAAACCACAAGGTGAAGTGACACTCTTTGGGGGTGTTCCTTTAAATAGAGTGGTAGGTTGATGGTAAAAATGTCCCCAGTCTTTCACTTCTCCCTGAAGCCACTCCCTGTTGCAACTTGCTCTTGCAGCTCACTCCATCAAGAAGTGGGATCTATTTCCTATAGCTTGAATCTGTGTTTGGCCATGTGACTTGCTTTGGACAATAGGATGCAGTGGGAATGTTATAAGTCCAGCTCCCCTGAGGCTTCAAGGGACTTTGCACATTTCTGCTCATTCTCTTGGAACCCTGCCACCACCTTAAGAATAAGCTCAGGCTCTTCTGCTAGAAGATGAGAGGCACGTGGAGCAGAGATGAGTCATTCCACTCGAAGTCAGCCTAGACCAGAGAGAGCCCCGATGCTCTGCCAGCTAGACCTCAAATGCAGCGATCATGATCATTTGATCAGTCCATGTCAGTAGAACTGCCCACCCAACTTTCAGACTTGCGAGCTAAGCTTATTTCTGCTGTTTTAAGCGATGAAGTTTTGAGATGTTTTGTTATGCAGCAGTAGCTAACTGATATAAAAGGTCAGTCTGAGCAAATGACATGTCATCTGAGACCCGTGGATGAAAAAGTGGTGGTTGTGAGGAAAGCTGCAGGAAGAGAATTCCAGAGGGAGGGAACTGCAAGTACAAAGGCCCTGAGGTGGGAAATGTGGAGGCCTGTTTAGGTCCAGAAAGGAGGCTTGTGTGGTTGGGGTATGGTGAATAAGGAAGGTGAAGTGGAATGTGGCTGAGAGATAGGCAGGGGCTAACTCACATAGGACCCTGTGGAGGCTCCTGGTGTTTGAAGAGTAGCAGTCATAGATCTGATTTCTCATCCTGGGAATCTAAAGCAGGAGTGTGAACTAAGGTGACTGATGCTGCTGCTTATTTTAACCATGCAAGTGATGGGATGTAGGCGAAAGGGCGGCATTTGGTAAAAACGTGGACTTGGCCTGAAAGGGTTCCAAGAACAGGTGTCTGTATTGTGTATGTGCAGATGGGGGAAGTACAAGGAGACACATGTGAGCAGCCCACCATGGAAGCTGGCAGTGAAGGGCCAGAGCCCACCCTGATTGACTGGCCCCAGCCCCCACATCCTTGTGGGTGAGAGTTCACATTTTGGCTTAATGGCCTTTCTACCCTGAGAATAGATTCTTCTGGCATCGCTTGCTTTAAGCTTTGCCTTCATTGGGGTGATTTCTCCTGGTGTCACCACCCTTTAGCCGAGTCCAGGGAACTTGGAGACAGGAGTTAGGGATGTCATGGGGCATGAAAAGGAAGGTTGTAATAGGAGGAGGGACCACCCAGTGAAGCAGGTGCTTTCTGTGCCTTGACCCACCTCTGGTTTCAGGACGGCTGTGTGGACAGTTCTAGGCATGATGCCAGCACCTCGCCTGAGCCCCGATATCACTCCCTCATCTGCTGGCACTATGGGATGTCATATGGGATGCCATCAATAGGTAACAGGGGTCATGAATGTGTCCCAGCATCCCATGCTTTGGAGGGACAGTCCTGAGGCTTGTTTTATGTGGTTCTTTAGAAGATCCCCAGCAAGACGGAGTCCCAGATGGCCACACAGTAATCCCCAACATCACATTCTTTCCTGGACTTTTTACTTCCTTGTTACTTTTTCCTGGGACTCCCTCCCAATAAACCACCTGCCCTCAAGTCTTTGTCTAGGGGACAGCTTTCTTGAGAACCTGACAAAGACCCAAGGCACCAGCCTTAGCCTCTGCTGAGTCAGATAGGGGCCTGGTTAGGATACCTAGAGGGATGTCATCCTGAAGCTACCGGGGTGTCTGGTTGAAGGCTGGGGAGAAGCCACTGACTCAAGGTGGATGTGACACTCCCTCCCCAAGGTGGTTCCTGTTTCTGAATACTGAAGGGTACACTCAAAGGGGTGGAGGCTGAGACTGGGTTACAGCACTTTATAATTTACAAAGCCCTTTCCCTGCCATTGGTCCTTTGCTGGTCACAACAACTTATGACAGCCAAGAAGGTGCAGCTCTCTGTATCCAGAGCTGAGAACAGGGGAGCTCAGAGAGGGCCAGTGGGCTGCTCAGGGACCCATAGAGAAATGCCTGGGGCCAAGCTCCCTACCACCTTCCAGCAAAGTGTTCTCTCCTAGGGGATCCTGGGTGAGTGCAAGACTGAGAGCTGTGATGTTGGACAGACTAGTTTTTATTCCTGGCTGGCCCTTTTCTTCTTCAATTTTCTCATCTCTAAAATGGGCATGTATCACAGGTAAGGGTTTAAATACAATGTGTGGTCTTTCAGCAGCTTCCATGCTGGCTTGCCTATCTCTTCCAGCCCTCTCCAAATCCTTTCTCCAGAGTGATCTTTCCAAATGGTAAACCTGAGGTCCCTTTTGTGTGTAAAACCCTCCAATAGTCTTCTCTGTCTTCAGGACAAGGATAGAGCATGGCTGACCAGTGTTTACTCCAGTGAGCCTGGCCACTCTCTGCTGCCTCACTCCTGCCCTCCCCAGCCCCTGTCTGGGCCATGCCAATTTCTCTGTCATCCCGGAGAGCGAGTACTGCCTTTGTACTTGCTATTCTTTCTGCCTAGACTCTTGCTGTCTCAGCCCTGTGAGTTATTTTTTAATTCAGGTTTTGAATCAGTAGCACATTCAGATGGATCAAAATTCATCAAGATACAAAAAGGCATGTAGTGAAAAGCTCCTCCCCCACTCCTGTTTTCTAGCCTCCAACGCCCTGCTCCTCAGCAGCAAACCCCGTGTTCAATTTCCATGAGTCCTTTCGGAAACATTTTTATGTAAATGTAAACAAATACTCAAAAAGATTATCCACCTGCTGCCTTTTACACAAATTCTATCATACTCAATCCATCTTACTCATTCACCATAACTTGAAGATCATCCATCTTAATAAAAATAAAGTGCTTTCTTATTCATTGTATATAGCTGCATAGTATTCCATCGCGTGGATACAGCATCATTTATTTATCTAGTCTCCTACTGATGGGTATCTACAGTGTTTCTAGTTTTTTTTTTTTGTTGTTGTTACTTAAATGCTTCTTTGAATAACCTTAAACATGTATTTGCATGTGTGGGAGAAACACAATAACATAAATTCCTAGACCTGAAAGTGCCAATTTATTATATTGATAGATTTTTTTCTAGTTATCCCCCATAGAGGATATTGATGGATAGTCTTACCAGCAGAATATGAGAGTGGCCTGGCTGAATCGTCATCATTTTTAAGATCATGATTAGCTGTTACCTCCTCCAAGAAGCCTTTCCATACCTCCCAGCTGACTCAGGAGTCTCACTCATCCAGGCCCTTATGTTAGCACTGAGAGTGTGGTACCCAGTATTGCAATGGCTTGTTTCCTTTTCTGATCCTGTCATCAGAT
The DNA here is from genome assembly GCA_004027375.1 of Macroglossus sobrinus. Classification (NCBI taxonomy): domain Eukaryota; kingdom Metazoa; phylum Chordata; class Mammalia; order Chiroptera; family Pteropodidae; genus Macroglossus; species Macroglossus sobrinus. The sequence goes on from PVKZ01002191.1 coordinate 106,844, forward strand.
TGAGAGTTCCCCGAGACCAACCCTTGCTTATTAAGGAGTCAATGGGCCTACTCAAGCTTCAGCACAGGACTCAGGGCTGTGTAAGCACCAATTCTTTTTATGCATGCTGGGGGTCCCCAGAGTAGGCAGCCTCGACTTACACATTGAGCCCCCTGCCTCAGAGAAAGGGCTTCGGCCTCTGCCTGCAACACCTGCAGGCCACCCCATGTGCTGGCACCAGGCCCCTTCTCCCAGCCGCCGGGGCCTCCGCCTTCTCCCTTGAACAAATAATAATTGTTAGAAAAAGCCTGTGGATAAATTATTATCGTGACCCTCATTCCAGTGCAAAAAACTTTTGCTAGCTGCCAAGTGAAAAGTCAAAATTTGCATTTAAATAGAAAATGTTAGGCCAGCTGAACAGGGAGGCCAGTGCCCCCAGAGGCCTCTCCCTGGTGGGGAGGGCCAGTCAATGTACCCCTCCTCAGGACCCCAGCTAGTGGCAGGGGGAACATTCAGAGCCTGAGTTGAACCGATCTTTTTTGTGGTTTGTGGCCCCTTGGGGCCTACCATTTCCAGTCCCTGCCTTGGTTCTGCAAAAGCCCTGTGATCCAGCCAGGTAAACTTCTTAGATGCCCTCCATCCAATCCACCTTGAATTTGAGTCTCCCTTCCCATACCCCACAGTACACAGATGATCAAGGACATTAAGGGAAGTAGAGACGTCACAGTTATCATCATGCAGAATGTTTAGAGCACGGTTCTAGAGCTAGACAGACAGGGTTTGGGTCTTTGCTACTTGCCTAGTCATTTAGCCTCTCTGAGCCTCAGTTTCCCTGTTTGTAAATGGCAGATAATAATACCTTCTCAGCTAGGTGTTATTATATAATCGATATAATTTATTATCATTAGTAAATTTAGTTGTTTCTTTTACTTAGTTCAATTCATACGCTGAAATTCCACTTTGGCATCCTGACAAGTGCTTAGATATCTCCCTGACAGTTGTACTCAGACCAGTCTGTTCCATTTATCTGCACTCTGTCACACATGCTGGCTTCCCCTTTTCTAGGGAGGTCCCTGTTATTGTGAGAGGACCTAGGTGCTGACTCCCTTTCCTGGTGAAAACCAAACTTCTATTCACCTAAAAATCTATCCAAAGAGCCAGGAGGTTCACTCCCCTGCGCAACCAGGAAGCTGACAGCAACTTCCCAATAGAGAAAGTAAAGTCTAAAGAAAGAAAAAAATCACAACGGTTGTGCAATGAGGAGCCTAGCCTCAGAGGGACTTGACTTTGTATCTCATTCCTACCTGGGCCACCTTGGATGACCCAGCTTCTTTGAGCCTCAGTTTCCTCCTTGTAAAATGGGGGTGGGGGGCGGAGCCTTTTTCATGGGTGGTTCTGAGGATAGAGAGAGATCACACATGTCTAGGGCCCAGCACTGTGGCAGGCACTAGTTGGTGCACCAGTCAATGAAAACTAATGACCAACTTGCAGTCCATTTGAGTGTAAGTTGCCCGAGGTGGAAATAAGGTCTTTCTATTCAATTCAGCAATTTCGAACTCTGAGTACAATGCCAGCATATGGGCTTCTTTCACAGACACGATTAAATACAACTACAACAGGGCAATATTGATGTCTGCATTGTAACTAGTGCAACCATGCTGCCTGGCTTAAATATGGTAGGTGTTTAAATATGTTTGTGTCTGGATGAATGAATAAATAACTGCTTTGTCCTCAGGCCCTAGGACAGTGCCAAGTACATAGTAGGTGCTCAATAAACACCTGGCTGGCAGGAGGACAGAATGCAGGCAGAGAAAAAAGAAATGGCCAGAGTTCTGACTGGCTATATCAAAAGAGATGTATGGCCCCACCAGGAACCCACATGGGACTTGCCTCCTTAGTACACACAATGGCTGCTGCCCTACTATGTGCTTGCTCTGTTATGAGAACTGGAGTAGAAGGGAATAGAAGAGGCCCCTATACTTAAGGGCTCACGATGCTGGGGAGAAACCAGATCTGAGTGAGAGAAATCGCATCTGGTGAAGGCGGTCAGTGTCCTAGCTGGAGGGTCCTCAAAGATGTGAAAGGCTGAGGCTGGGAGATCATGAGAATCTTCCTAGGGAAGGGGCTCTCTGAGCTGGGACTAGGCAACCTTGGGACAAGGTCAAAGGCAGATATTTATCAATGTATTTCAGGCCTTCTGCACATCACACACTGAGCCTCTAGTTTTCCAAGGAGTTCAGGAAGCAGGCCCCACGGCTTGCCTGGGATTTGAGATGTGAATATAAGCTGTTGCTGAGGTTCATCATGCACTCCTTGAGGGCCAGGTTTACATGATCATCCCATTTAAAATCTCAACAGCCAAATCAGGGAGATAGTCCTAGCCTCATTTCTGAGCTGAGGAAATGAATGTTCAGAGAGGTCAAGAAATCAGCCCAAGATCACTCAGCGATGAAACATTGGAGTGGGGCCTCCAACACAGTTTCTGTCAGAATTTAAAGCCTGTCCTTCAAAAGGAAAAAAAAACATAGGTAATTTTTTTTATAGTTAAAATTTAAATAGCAAAATGTGTAATATACAAAGTATTCAGAATACAGGGATAAGAGAGCTAAAAATGTTGAAAGTGGCTGTTTCTGGGGAGCAATGTGGGAGTGAGCAGGTGCGGGGTGGGGATCACTGTTTTGGCTAAAGAGCCTTTTAGTACCATCTGATTTTATAAACCTATGTGCTTGCATTCCTTTTTCAGAAAATAAAAGATTAATTGAGAGAAGGACAGCTGCCCATAATTCACTATTCAAACCATCTTCAATGCTCTTAGATGGAAGAAAGCCTGTGTCAGCGGCATCTCATACCCGCACATGGAGGTTTGTCTTCTAGCTTTAAGGCTCACCTAGCATCCCCCAGAATCAAAGTGTTGTGAGTCCTGGAGTAAATCCGCTATTGCTAGGCACGTTTTCAGGGAGCAGTCAGGTTGGGACCTGCGCTTGTGAGCACTAGAACTGGGCTCTTGGCCACTGTGCTCCCTGGCACCCACTGTGGGCTCATCTGACCTGAACACAAGGCTGAGCTGCTCTGGCTCTCTGCTCCAGTGCCCAGCTCCTGGCCTGACACAGTGACCTTCCATCTGGCACAGTGACTGGGCAGACCTGTGCCTACCCTCTGGGAGCCCCCAGTCAGATTCAGGGAGACAGATAATTACCCAGATCGACTTCCCTAATGATGGATGGTGACCAGTTTTTTTTTTGCAGGAGATTGCTTGTGCTGAGAGTTGAGTGACAGGAAGAGCTTCTCTGAGCAAGGAAAGTTTGAGCTGAGTTGGGAGGGACAGAGGAAACTTAAGCTGGCAGAGACACTGAGAACAGATTTCTATCGCAAGGGAACAATGTAGGTGAGGGTTACAAGAAGGGAAAAATGTTGGCTCTCCAGGGAGTGGCCTGGCCACCAGAGTGGACAAGGAGGAAGGAGGAGGGAGAAAGGGAGGTGAGGAGGAGAGGGGTGAGGAGGAGGACAGGGCCAGGTCAGAAGGGCCTGTGGGACTTCATCTCAGGAGGATGAGATTGGAGCCCAAGGCAGCTGGGGAACCTGGTCTTGGGACACCCTACACTGGGAGAGGGGTGTGTAGCTCTGAGGGTTCGAGTCCCCTTTATGGGCAAGGAGGAGTGCCCCTAGGGACAGGACAGGTTTTTCTAGAGGCACACAAACCCTAAGTGCTATGAAAAGGTTAATGAGGTCCCTACTGTCCTTCACTGAATTCACTTCACACATTTACAATGTACCAGTCAAACCAATTAGCTGTGAAAGTGTTGTAGGGCCTGCATTTTATTGGATTCTGGTCAACTCGGAATTGGTTAAATAATGCCTGCTAAGAAACATCAAAGAGCCACACATGGTGGTGGTGGTGGTGGGGGCAATGGGGGCAGCTCTGGGAGGTCTTGAGAGGCCTACAGCACAAACGGGAGATGCGGCTGGACTCAGGGGCTGAGAAAGGCCGGGCTGGGATTCTGCAAGGAGGTGTCTGCTCAGAAAGGGGGGTGGATATCCTCATTATATTTTAGCCTCAGTGTGTCTTGACCTTACCCGATCATGAGAATCACGGGGGAACTTAAGAAAAAAATCCAGCCCTGGTGCCCAGGGCCCACCCTGATCAGTTGCACCCCATGAAGGTGGGAAGCAAAGCATTACTGCCTTTTCCAAGTCCCTCAGGAATTCTGATGTACAGCTGGGCGGGAGAATAGACCCGGCTCTGTTCCAGTGGTCTCAGCTGGGGGATGTAGTGCCACCAGGAAACATTTGGCAATATCTGGAGACATTTTTGGTTGTTTTAACTGGAGGGGGCAGCTACTGGCATGTAGTGGGTAGAGGCCAGGGATGTTGCTAGATACCCCACAACACATAGACTCTCACTACAAATAATGGTCCTGCCCCAAATGTCGGTAGTGCTGAAGTTTGGAAATCCTGCTCTAGTCTAATCCACCCATTTGACAGATAATGAAACAGGCCCAGACTGGCCAATGGGGAGTGTCTGGGCTCACACAGGTAGTGTATGAAGGCAAGAAGGACTCATGCGCCTTTGTCCTTGGTCTGCATGTCTGGTACTGTGCTAGGGGCTGAGTATAGAGATCATTCTATCAGATTCCATAGGCCAAGTCGATCAAGTTGGATTTGGAGGATGTAGCCTTACTCAGGCTTGGGTTTTTCTGAGGATCTGGGGACTGTACAACTTCTAGAAGTGGCTTATCCTCTCCTGTGGAAACCAGAGACAGATCCCTTCTCTTTAGCAGCAGACTTAAGCCCAAAAACTGTTTCCAGAGAAAAGAAAGAGGCCGGTTTTTATGGGGTGGGTCAGCCCCATGGCGCTGGGCTGGGACCACTGAGGGACTGTTTGTCCATTCATCCATTCTGTAGCAGTAACTTGTGTGGTGTGCAGGACAGGGCATCTGGCTAATTGCAGGCTTGGGGAAGGCCATGCAGAGATTAGCACAGTGAGGAGGGACTGCGGGCGGGCGTCTGGGGCCAGGATGGTACCTGATTAGTTAAATTGCCAGCACCTGCTTGCTTTTATTGCAAACATAAACACGGCCGTGCAGACAATTGCCAGCGAGCCTAATGCTTTCCTTGTTTGCCACATCTGCAAGGTCCAGGGTCAGGCAGTGGGGAGGCTCAGGCCTGGACAAAAACAGGGAAGCAGAGGGGTTTGGGTGAAAAGGCACTGGATTAGGAATCAGGGGAGGGACTTTGCACTTGGCGAGGCCTCCTCCTTGGAAGGCACCGCGGGAGGCCTGTCTATCCCGTGCAAAATCATCTGACCCTCAAAGCCTTCCTGTAAAATATTATTGCTTTACTTGTTGAGTCTCTGAACAGTTAAGCAATGTCCTCCAAGTGATTTAGCCAAGAGGCAGCCAATATGGGTTCTGAATTCAAACCTTTTATCTCCAAAGCCCCTTCTCTCTACTAACTAGGTGTTAGGAAGCCTGGGGATTCCTACTAAGCTTTAGTGACCTTCGCATCTGTAGGGCCAAGCAACTAGCTGGCAAATGCATATGTAGTCGGGACAGGGAAATAGTTTCTGGCCCTCCTGAACAATTTGTTAGATTTCCTCTTTCCGTGCCTCAGTTTCTCCATCTGTAAAGTGGTCATCTAATAACTCACCCTTTGCTCTTGAAGAAAAAGAGGTTGGAGGGTGAGAGCTTGGCCCTTGACCATGTTTGAGGTCAAGTCCAGTGAGGGCTGAAATTACCCACTTAGACTTCTCAGAGGTTCTTTAAACAGAGTCATGCTGCCCTGTCACATGGGCATGAATCAGATGCCTACAGGACCCCACCATGCACGGGCAGGACCCCACCATAAACGGCCAGGGTTTACTTCAGCCATCGCCTAGCAATCGGCCAACAAGATAAACAGCAGAGGAAACCATTTCAAATTAACTCTGTCTCCATTACAGGCGCTTTTATTAAGATAAACTATTTAGGGGATGTTTACAGGAGAGAGCTCTTTGGTGCTGGTGGAAGGTCAGAGGGAAAGTCGGTGGGACTGCACGACTGTCATTCGAAAGCTCGCGGCGCTTCTCCCGCATTCAAATGTGCATCTCTCCCCCTCAGTGACAGATGCTTCAAGACTGTGACATGCTTTGTCAGAATTTCATTTGTCCAAGCAGCTTCTGCCTCATTTTTGGCAGATGCGGGTGATAGGGGAGAGTTTGTGTTTAAATTCCCTTCTGTGGTTCTTGGAAATGAAGTGGGAGTACTTCTCTAACACCACATTCCACCCCAAAGAGGAAAAAGTAAAAAAAAATAAAAATCTGCCCTTCTCCTTCCAGCTTCGGAGAAGGGCAAATTTTCGTTTGTTCATTCATTGATTCATTCATTCATCCTCTTGTTTATTATTTCACTGGTTCGTTAAATAATCCACATCATCTTCTATTCATTTCCCTAATCACTTTAGGTTTTTAACTGGAATCCTGACTTCTTGTGTGTCTTTATGTACATCAGAGCCTCGGTATCTGCACCTGGGCGATGGGATGATGCTGATCCAGAACTGGGTTAATTTGAGTGAAGCACTTGGTTTACTGCCTGGCACATGGCAAACATCCACAAGATAGGACTAGTATTATGGGCATGGTGGTGGAAACAGACTCCTTCCTCGGAGGTGAGGTTGTTGCTTTCAGCCACATGGAAAGTGTGTGAGGCAGGTGGCGTTGAGCCCTGGGCATCTGGTTCCAGGTCCTGTGCTCTTCTCCACTAAATCTTAGCATGCATGTTGCCTGAATTCGATGTCCCAGGAATCACCGGTCTCATGGTTGAGTGGTGTTTGCTGAACGCAGATCCAAACTCAGATTCTTATGTGTCTTCTCTTGGACTTGTCCAGGGTGGGGCTGCCTTCTCTTGGCTCCCTAGTACCCAATGATGCTCATTGCCATCTTTTGCAATAAACAGCGTCAGACAAAAGACCCTCCTGGACCCAAAGGACCCTTTTTCTTTTCAATCTTGAGCGATCCCTTCTCATCTCTCTGGTCCTCAGCTTTCTCCTCATGATGGGTGCTTTTGGTCTCTGATCCCCCTCCAGACTCCAAAACCCTGATTTTTTGAAGAGAGAGGGTAGGTATCACTACAACTCAAGGACTCCCTTTTTGCAATGTTCTAGGGCTTTTGGTCACACACAGTTGACATTAACCAGTGCCCAGAAACTCTTCTACCCTACATGTCTGTACCCAAGGATCTTTCCCTCCATGGAGCCCTGGGTACCTGGGTTGCTCTCAGAACCTGAAGATTCCCCCTAGAAAACCCTTCTCATTCCCAAACAAGTCACTTCCCCTTGCTGTGGGTAATGTGTCACTAACATGGTCTGGACACAGGGAGGGGTGAGGGTAGAGTGAGTAGTATATTAATGCACCAGGATGGGCTGCAGCACACTTGAAATATAGTGAGGGTTGGGAGAGTGGGATGTGACTGGCAGGAGACGGGGAGAGATTTTCCCAGTTGAGGAGAGGGTGGGTTTGCCTTGACTTAGCTGGAATTTTGCTATTCACTTAGAGAGAGCCCAGAAAGGCGGAGAATTCATAGAGTAGTCTTGGCAATGACAAAGTCAATGGTAAAGGAAAGAAAAGAACATTCCTATATATATATTTAGGAGGCTGAAGAAAGGAAGGGAGATCAAGTTAGATTCGAAGGGTTCACAGCCTGAGCAGGTCTCCTGGGCCCCCAGGAGAGGTTGTGGGATCCAGATGTGGACGGGGAAGGCAGAGGGGGGAGGGGATGCAGGGGAAGGGGGTAGGGGAGATCTGTTCACAATTAGCCTTGATTTTGTGTGATGACATTGAAATTGTGGGCAAACATGAAAGCAGAGTTGTGAGGACATGTCTGTCCGAGCAGCCCGGGGATTAATCCAACGTGAAGGACACAGGCTGAGGGCTGGCACCACATGGAAGCATTTTGTGTGGGTTTTGATGTCCCGCCAGCTGAAGGGGGCTTCGTGCGCTCAGACTGAATGGGCCTTCCACCCCCATCCTGGCCCCACCAGAACTGGCTGACTTTGGGCGAGAGGTTAAGTTGAGAGGACCAGAAGGTTCTGCCTCCCACAGGACTGCCCTCTGGCCCGCTCAGACCTCAGCTGAGACCAACTCTCCCTGCCACACCCCTGAATGTCTGCACAAAGCCAGGCACTGGGGGTTCCCTGCTGTGCCCCAAGGCAGCGATGGTAGGGGCTATGGCAGGGAGAGTCTGTGAGCCATTTTCAGTATTTCTGACATTATAAGAGCTGGGCTGACTCACATGCTGGGCATTTGGCAGACAACAGTCATCTACCAGAGCTCTGCTGGGAGAGGCTTTGACTGGGAGTCTTGGGATTTTATGAGGACATTGGGGCCAGGAGGGCATGTGGGAGCCCCAGGGACACCCACCAAGGGCTCCAGTTCAGGGAGATCCTTCTTGTTGAGCTGAATCCAGGAAGAAACATCATTCTGACATCGCTAGGCTGTGCTGAACGTTGGGGAAAGAGTGAAAGCGGTGGTCCCAGGTACAACACTAGGCGCTGCCTTTTACCATGTGCTACCTTTTACCATCTCTGAACCTCAGTTTCCTTCTCTGTAAAATGGGGGGAACTATCAGCCCTCCCTTCATTGAGTAGTTTTGAGAATTGAATGCCTTAATGTTTATAAAATGTCAGCATCGAATAATCACCCAATAAATGGTAGTCATGGTTTCCAGCTTTACCGGACAGAGTGATCACTCAAACAATATCAGTGTTATCATGGATATTCTGTTTATTAGTATTCCGAAAACAGCCTTGTTAACCATGCTGAGTGCTACCGAATATGTCTGTTGCTAAAAGCAGGGCAAGGATTGCTTTCTTTCAGTTCAGGCAGTGGCTCAGCCTCAGTGCTCGGCCTGGCTGTTCGTGACCTGGGGCCCCATCACGTGCTGGCGGGCAGACTGCCAGGCAACTAAAGCTGTCTGGAAGCCCGGAGCCCCACCGATCAGAGTGGAGGAGCGTATTTCACGCAGTCCCTGTGACCCCTGGAGGTCCTTGGGGAGACAGGAAGGAAGGGGTTCTGTTTTGGTGGGGGAGGGGTCGGGAGAGGCTCTTTGGGGGAGAAAAGGAGTTGATGAAATTTCAGGATGTACCGAGGTCAGCTTCCAGCCGGCTTGTCTAGGTTAGAGAAAAGTGATCGCCACCCCAAACACGCTTCTTAATGAAGCACAGCCTGTGCTTACAAGCCTTTCCCTTCCTGCCTTTTCCCTCTAGGAGGAAATTTCTAAATCCCGAACACAAATGACCACAGAATTATATTTACATATATTTATATTTTCCATTCACACATATTTAGAGAGCTAGAAGCAAGGGAAAAAGACTGAGGTTTAACCTATATGAAAGTAATGTTTTATAACTGAGCCTCTGACCATGTGGTAAGAGCAGGTAAAGAGAGGTGAATAGTGGTCAAATTTGCCTTACTCGGTGTTTGAGCTTTAAATCAACAAAGCAACTAATCTGTCCTGAGAAGAGAATTAAATTGTATACAGCACTAAATGTGACAAGATTTTCAAAGGATATATAGATGGGAAAAAGGGGATTGGAAAGTTAACCTCTTATAGTTGTTAGTGAGATTTTCTCCAGCTGAGCTGGAGCACAGGATCGGGGCGTGAGATATGAGGGACTCACTGCCTGACCATGTTGAATGCTGATGCTTCCCTCACTCTAGCTTGCTTTGGAGGAGGAAGACATGTGAGAGAAAGCCAACAAAGTCTGTACCCATGTGGGTAGATCAGAGAATAGAGAGAAAGCAAGTTCGCTTGTTTGTCTCCATGTTGGACAAGGCCTCGTCCTTCTACGAGGAAGGAAAATGGAGAAGAATGTTCCAGTGATCTCGCCCACTACCAAACCTGGCTCAGTCTCTGCTCCAAATCTAAGCAACTCAGGCAGCCTCCTCCTTCTAGGTAGACAAGCTGGGTAAGTGTGGTGTTGAGAGAGCAGGCCCATACTCTCTTTTAGCATTGAACTTCAGAGGGTGGTGCCCTCGCAGGGCCATGCAAGCAAGCAAAGTGGCCACTGCAGGCCTTCCCAGAGTCCCTGTAAAAAAGGGAGGCTCAGATGCCCAAAGGCCCTGGGAGGGCATTTCCAAGAGGAAGGCACCCCAGTATACCTGTCTTCCTGCCCATTAGGCTACACATGGGAGATCCTGAAGCCTGGGAGTTTAGAATTAAATTGGAGGTGCTGAGGTTGTGCAAGTAGCCATTTGGTGCCCTTCTGTGCTCCAGGGCTGTGCTAAGCTGTCACACATATATCTGTTTTTAAGCTTCTTCAGAACACTATGCGATGGTAGGAGGCTACAGAAGGTGAGGTAACTTGACCAAGGTCCCTTGGCTGCTGAGAGGCAAAGCTAGCGCTTAACCTGGGCCTTTCAAAAGACCAAACTCTTTTATAAATTTATTTTTACTGTGATATTTTATATAAATAAAATAAAATGCACAATATCAGCATAAGATATAAAACAAAAGACAGAAACACCACTGAGCTTGAGACGCGGGATGTTAACCATTCTGCCAAGCTCTGAGGACCCCTCCTTCTTCACCTCGCCGCTGCCCAGGTGAACCCTTCTTCAGAGTTCACTTTGACTCTTTGCTAGGAACTTACAACATGTGTAGGATTCTTAAATAATACCTTGTAGGGGCTGCCTATTTTTTTTTTAACATGATTAAATAGAATCACACTGCATGCTTTCTTCTTTCTTTCCTCATTCTGTTTTTGTGGGCCCTTCATGCTGTTGCGTGCACTGTGATGAATTAAATAATCATTTTAAGTTTTTATTTTAAAATAATCGAACACTCACCAGATGTTGAAAAAATAATGCAGAGAGTTTTTGTGTACATTTTTCCCCAAATCATCATATCTCATATGACCTCAGGACAATGATCAAACCCAGGAAATTGACATTGTATGATGCTGTTAGCTCAGGACAGGCCTTCCTCAGAGGTTTTTACATGCCCTCTTTTATTTTCTCCCCTCTGGTGTGTGGTTCTAAGAAATTTTGTGTAATCATGACGATAGGAACACAGAACTGTACTGTCACCCCAAAGAAACTCTGTGGTGTAACTACTTAGTAGAGTGATTCATTTATTTTCAGTGCTGTGTGTAGTGCACCCCTTGACTATCTCATAACTGATTTGTCCGTTCTCCTGTCCATGGGTGTCGAAGTCAGGATGGTTTTCGCCTTGGCATTCTCTCTTTTTTAAAACTTAAAAACTTTAATTTTCCCCCTAGTTTTATTAATAAATAATCAACATACATTACTGTATAAGCTTAAGGTGTAGCATGATGGTTTGACTTACATATATTGTGAAATGATTACCACAATAGGTTTAGTTAACATCCATCACCTGAATTAGATACAATAAAAAGAAAAGAAAAAAATGTTTTCTTGTGATGAGGAACTCTTAGGATCTACTCTCTTAGCAACTTTCCTATACACCATACAGCAGAGGTAACTACATCATCATGCTGTATGTTGCATCCTTAGTACTTATCTATCTTATAATGGGAATTTTGTACCTTTTGCCCGCCTTCCTCCAATTGCCTCTCCCCCGACCCCCTGCCTCTGGGCACCACAAGTCTGATCTCTCTTCCTATGAATTTGGTCTTTGGTGCTCTCTTGATCAGCATTGGTCACCATCGATGACACATCCCCAAATTGTTTTCCAAGTTGTCATAACAGCTCGTACTCTTGCCAGCAGTGTACTGCGCTATTTCCCAAGAGGCTCAAACGGGCACAAAGAGAGCGTCTGTATAGAGCTGCTTACAAAACTCAACATTCTCTCCTCTAGTTAACCCCCTCTGTCCCCCATGACACAGGCACAAGTGGTCACCTCACTTCTGTGCAGATAGAGAAGCCAGCGCGGCAGCGATTTGCCCAAGTTCATGGAACACACCGAGTCTGGGCTGTAGATTTCATATCTGGGATCTTCCCAGCTACAATAGAATTCATCCCTTGTTTACTTTTTACTATGAATCAGGCACTGTCCTAAGGGCTTCCCCTGGATTAACTCAGTTTAATTTCATAATAATCCTATTTTGTTGATGAAATAGAGGTGTGGATGGAGAGGTTAAGTAACTTGGCCAAGATCACCCAGCCAGGAGCAGCAAGTGCTGGGATTTGAACCTAGGTGGCTCCCTTGGTATCTTGTCTGTCTAACTCTGTTCAAGGGGGCATCGTCTACTCTCCTGGTACATGATTTACAAGGAACTCTGAATTTTCATTTTGCACTGGGCCTTGCAAATTAGGTAGTCATAGCAATTAAGAGAAAAGATTCTGGAGGCAAGGGAACTTGGTTCAAATCCTGGCTCAGCTCCTTCCCAGCTGTGGGACTCTGAGCAAGTAATAGCCACTCTCTTATCCTTAATGGCCTCACACTGCAGCCCTAGTCAGGTACCCGGCAGCATCATGCAGTGCTGAGAGCACAGCTTGGCTGGGCAGGGGAAGGTGCCAGCCCTCACTGGGTCTGGGCTAGGTACCTGGTGGGGAACAGGGTTTGGAGCTGGGCCCCTGCCCCCAGTAGCCCACAGGGAGCAAACAGAAGCTTTGACCTTATTATGCTATTCGTTGGGACATTCTGGGGTTGCGATCTGCATCTACTTGACAAAATTCAGCCCCTGAGCAGAGCCCTGATCTCTTCAACCAGGCGGAATTGAGCCTGAACTTCCAGCGGCTTCTCCGTGATTACCGGCTCACTGCTGCTAAAGAACCAACGGCAATAAATACACCACCAATTGGCTCTCTCAATGTTCTTGTTTGCAACACGCCATGCAGAAAAAATATTAACAAAAAACAAACTCCTTGCTCATAACAGGCTGACGAGGGCCTCTTTAGAGTGGCAATGTTTGCCCCCATCTCATCTCTTTTCTTTCTTTTTGAAAAAGCTGTAATTTGAGTGAGCCGGCACTGGTAACGCTTTCCTGAGGCACCAAGCTAAGAGAGGCAGATGGTTTGGGAGAAGGCAGTCCTGCAAGGAGGACAATGGAGAGAGGAGACTCCTCCTGGGGTGGGGGTGGGGAGGTGCAGAGGCAGGGGGAATAGGGGAGGCCTATCAGCTGAATGAGAAGAGCCCAGGGCTCAGAGAATCATCCTCAGGGGTGAAGTGGACCCCCGGGATCAGGAATACCTGGGAAGCCACTGCAGCTCTCAGGTGCTTGATTTCCACATCTGTAAAATGGCTTGATTCAATCACCTTTTTTTACAGCTCCAGCAGTCTGGATTTGCCAATCAATTGCTTATTTTTTTTTCCCCATTTTCTGGGTTCTGATTTAGCAAGGATATGAGGACATTGATACTGCTCTGTAATTCCAGGGCCACCAAGATCCTCGAGACTCCAAGATTCTATTGTTCCATTGTTCTCTGATTTGAAGACCCCAGGTGTATACAAATATGAAATTGAAATATGAATAACAGCAGCTCACATCCCCTGGGTAGCCAGAGCCAAGTTCGTGGGCCTGCGACCTGTGCAGTCACAGCAGGACAGTTCAATGCTCTGCTGTCACTGACTTGAAATTCACAGTTTGTGAACAGGGGCCTTGCATTTTCATTTGGTACTGGGGCCTGCAAATTAAGTAGCCGGTCCTTGGTATACCAATTAAAAGAAAAGACTTTGAGACAGGGGGTCTTGGTTTAAATCCTGGCTCAGCTGTGGGACTCTGGGTAAGTCATAACCCTCTTTGAGCCTCAATTGCTTCATCTGAAAAAGGGAGCTCAAAACTTATTGAGGTCCTGACTGTGGAGTCCCAGCCCTGAGCTGAGTTCCCAGGAAAGGCATGAAAATGCAGAATCTTATCCTGGCTGTTGAGCACTCACCCTGAGCTAGCCTCTTGGCTAGCCACTTCACCCGAATGTTACAGATGAGAAAAGCGAGTCTTAGAGGGAGGCATGTCTTGCTTTTACAGTTGAAAAAACCAAGGCTCACAGAGGCTTACAGGTGAGACAGATGCTTTCTCCTGGATGAGCCAGGACTTATCCTTCTCTGATTTGTGTGGCCCTAACTGTGGGGCTGCCCTACCTCCCTTCTGATTTAACTTTCACCGTGGAATACTTCAAACAGATGAAAATTAAAAGATCAATCCAGAGAACCCTGAGGTACCCAGTAGCTGCCTCAAGATCTATCAGCTCACTGTCAGTTGTATTCATCTTGCCTCCACTGCCGAAACGGACTTATCTACAAATAAATTGGCTATTAGAATGAACGTGCTAGTTATTGCAGTCTATGTTTTGGTGCCTAAAGAGGTTTGGCATTTCATGACTCCTCAATGCAAAGGCCTGGTGCCTGGGACACTCTGACCTTTAGAGAACCCGTATGGAGATGTTGTAGCCACAGGAAACTTTTTTTCTCGGTCCGAGTCAGGGTCTCAGGCTCAGCACCTTATCTGGTGGAGCCACAGAAAATGGAGCAAGTGCCACCCACAGGAACCTGAGATCTCGGTTCATAGTCCAGCAGAGTGCGGCTGCATTGGTTACTTGAGACAACCTCAATTTCAAATGCTTCCTATTCATGATTTCTCTTAAGATAATTATGTTAGGTCCCATTGCCAAGGCAGTTTTAGGAAGAATGTATCCTCATGTTCAACCACATCTTGAGCTCCCAGGGACAGTTTTATGAGCTCTCCCTTTCCCTCTACTCCCGATCCCAAAGAGTTTTCCAACTTTTTATCTTAACATGCCTTGATGAAATTATGAAAAGGAGATTGGTTTGTGAATGAGCCAAGCTGGGAACTCTGGATGTTGATGGCTATGTAGTAGCTGTCTACCGCTGAGTAACAAATGACCTCTCATTTAGTGGCTTGAAACATACATTTATTATCTCACAGTTTCTGTGGGTCAGGAGTCTAGGCCTGACTTAGATGAATCCCCTGCTTGGGTTTTGGAAGGTTGCCATCAAAGTGTCAGCCTCTGGCTGTGGTCTCATCTGAGGTTGGACTGGGAAGGGCTCTGCTTCCAAGATTGCTCAGGTTGTTGGCAGAATTCAGTTCCTGTGGTTGTAGGACTGAGGGCTCCAGTTTTTGCTGGCTGATGGTCAGAGGCCACCTTTGGCTCCTAGAAACTGGTCATATTTCCTTGCCATTTGGGTAGCCTACACCACGGCAGCCTGCTTCTTCAGAGCCAATCAGTGAGCGAGAGATTCCAGCAAGATGGTGCTATAATTTTATGTAGGTCACAATATACATCCCATCACCTTTGCCATATTTTATGGGTTAGAAGCAAGTCACAGGTCCTGCTCATACTCCAGCATAGTGGACTATGAAAAAGCATAAGCATCAGGAAGCCAGTATTATGAAAGGGCCCCCCTAGAATCTGTCTACCACAATGGCTCATTTATTCATTCACTCACTTCACTCACTCATTCATTCATTCATTCATTCATTTATTCATTCATTCAGCAAATGCTATTGATAGCTTGCTATGTACCACGTATGGATGCTAAAATAGTGAGCAAGACAGATATAGTTCCTGCCCTTTGGATACTGCCAGCTCAGCAGTTATCTCAGGATCCCCAGGGTTGGGGAGGGAGACTCAGCTCATATCCCACTGGCAGTCTTCTGCTTTGACCTTAGCCTTTCTGGGCCTCCCTTGGCCCATCTGATCAGTGGAATACATGCCATGGAACCCTCCATAATTCAGTGGCGATGCGAGGGTTCAGTCATCATGAACCTTCATCACATCTTTAGCAGGTATGATGTTGCAATCCACTAGCTGTGCCTCCTAAACTCACTCTCACCACAGCTCATGTGCAGGGTCTTTAAGCCTGCTCTCAGCTGTGACCCTGTTCTGTCACCCATGAGAAAATGTATGCAAATGGCTTCAGGAGTGACCGTTGGGTGTAAAGAAGAGGTGAGATTGAGCAGGAGTTAGGAAGAGAAATGTTTGTGATGGATACATACTCTGGGGCCCAATTTCAGCTTTTCGAGACTTGGATCTTGAACAGAAACATCTCTATGCACCAGTGTTTTCACTCTAAAACAAAGGGCATCTTCCTCAATGTGTCTTCCTCAAGGACTGATGAGACAGTGACCTACATCAATGGCTAGAAAGTATCAGAACCATGCTGGGAATGTAGTAACTGCTCAGTGAATTGTGACTGATTATGAAACACCTACTGTTTCATAATGTTTATGCTGGCTGTGTGTTGGGATGTTTCATGTTGGGCCCACGCCAGATGGAAGGTCTGAGATGGAACCTAGTTTGGACCATGGAGTAGCGTATATATCCTCAACAGTGCTGGCCTATGAGCTTGCCTGTGATGGCTTTTTAGTAAAGACAGAGCCTCCTGGTAGCAGCTGGGAGTGTTCAGGGTGCTTGGACCCCCAAAAAACTCTTACCTGTGGGGACTTTGCTCCTGCCACCTGGGCCAGAATTCATTTATGAATAAACTCTTCCTCTAGCCACGTGTGGCCGCAAAGGACTCACAGGAGCTGTTGCTTGGGGCAAAGGGCTCTGGTCTTCCTAAGAGCTGTCCATGGATCCCCAGTGCCCTTGTGATAAGTGAAAATTCCTGTTGATGGCTTGAAAGTCCCCACATGGACCTGCCCCTCCAGTTTCTTCAGCCTCATCCCTCTCCTCCGGTCCCCTGGCTCTCAATGCTCCAGCACCCTGGATATCCCTCCCACAGCATGGTCATCTCTGACTCAGGGTGCTCCTGCACCCTTCTCTGCTCCCTTCCTTCCATGGGCTCTTATAAGCCCTCAAGTGCTGCTTTCATGAGGAAGCCTCACCTGACCTCTGCATTAGATCTTGAGCCCTCCATATTTCTCCTTTGCAACACATTGCAAGCTTGGACTTATTTAAATGGTCATTTGGGATAGTTTGTTTTATGTTTCTCCACTAAACTGCAGAGGTCACATGGGCTTGTTATTCACAGAGTGCCCAGGATTGAAACATAGTAGGTAGGTGATTTGGCTCAGTTAATGTCCAAAAACTACCCCAGTTTCCCCTGCTCTGCAGCCCATGAAATACTCTGAATCTCAGCATAGAAGACCTTAAAGGGCATCTCATCCTATTCCCTTATCTTCAGACGGTGGCACTTAAGTTTGAGAGTCAGACACACGTAGGCTCCTATCCCTTGCCTTTCATTTAGTCACAGCTCATACCTTAAGATGTCATTGAAATAGCATTCATTTTTCCTTAATTATTCAACAAGAGCATTATAGAAAATTTGAAAAAAATACAAAAGCTCTCTCTAAAAAAATATCTAAATCTAAACATTCCTGCCAACTAAAACTTAAACCTGCCACCCCAGAGGTACCTGTGCCAGATTCAGCAGTCCTGACCAAGGTTTTTTTCCTCAAACAAAAACGTTCCCCACTTCTACCACCCAAGGACAGAAATCTACATGTTGAAGTACTTCCTTCCAGTCTTTCATCTGAGTCTAAATTTTTACGTGGATCGCAGCCTGCTGTCAACATCAAACATTTTTTTCCTATTCTATTAACTAGTTTCTTTGAAGGTAGAATCCAGGTTCTGTATGTGCTGGACTCTTACAAGGCCTAGGACAGGGATTTGCACCCAGTAGGTGCTCAGCAAATATCCTTTGACCAGTTGAAGGAATGTGAGGGAGAGCAGCCGTGCAATCATGGAAGACTTTCAGAAGGAGGCAGCTTTTGATCTCAGGCTTGGGAGAGCGAACCTTGGGGAAAGGGAGGTGGGTGTGTTCCTCCTGGCAACTCGTGGGCATGTCCAGGTCTGAATCTCACCAGTCACTGGATACCCCTCCCCTCGAATGTGTGTACACATGTGTTTTCTCTTTGAGGTAACAGAAGATGCTTGTTGGGGACTGCTGAATTCCACTCAATCACTGCTGGACAAAAAGGGTCAAGTTCTAGGCCACTGTGGTATTTAGAAATAGAATGAGCACTGGTTTTGGAGTCAGGGAGAAGTGGATGTACATTCTGGCTTTATTCACTCTGGCCATGCACGGTGTCTCCCCGAACATGATACCTCGTAGCCACACGAGGCCTGTGTGTAGGAAGGTCCCTCTCTTGATTTAATACTCTCTTGTTGCCGTCTTGCAATTCATGATAATTTTTCAAACATGGGGCCCTGACTTCATTTTGCACTAGACTTCCCAAATCACATAACTGGTTTTATAGTCCTGCGACTTTGGACAAATCATTTAATCCTCTAGGACTTAACTCCTGATTTGCAGAGGGAGATGATCATTTTAATCTCACAGTGTCCCCGTAACTAACAATCATAAATACATGTACATGTATAATGGCTATAATTTGCATATACTGAGCACGCGCTGGCTCCTGGCACTGTGCTGAGTGCTTCTTGAGTTATTTACTGACTGTGCCAGTCATCTTGTGAGGAAGAAACCATGGTCATGTCCATTTTATAGATGAGGAAACTGAGGCTCAGAGCAGCAAACTTGCTTGCAGGAAGTCAGTGGTGGAGCTGTGAATTCAACTGTGAATTTAGTTTGACCGCCAGCTTGGGCTACTGCCTGCCCACAAGGCCTGCGGAGCCCAGTAGGCCAAGTCCTCCTACCTGGACTGCGGATGTCTGTGTGAACATGTCTACTGCCAAGCAGTCTCCTCTTCCTTTCTGAGCCTGGAGCATGAAAGCCTCGCATTTCCAACAGCATTGAAAGAACAAACTGTCTCTAAGGAGAAAGGCTTTGTTTCTCCCCATCCCCTTCCCCAGCGCCGCCCCCACATCCAGCCTCCCCAACCAGCGGGAGCCAAGACCTGAATGATTTCAGCTGCTCTGGCAACAGCGTCTTTGAGATCATGGGTGGATCCCCCGTTGGGGTGGGAGTGAGGGTCTGTGGGGGCGGGAGGGGGACATTCTCCCTGGAGGCTCTGGGAGGACCTTCTGAGGTAGCAAGGGGAACATTCTTCTTTGCTGTTCTCAGAGGGTGCAGCAAGTTGCCCCTGCCTACCTCACCAGCTGGAAGGAATGGAGAAAGAAGTCACACTCTCAAGCCCCTCATCTTCCAACAAGTTGCTCTTGACGTTATAAAAGATGTTTCCCTCTTTGGGCCTCAGTTTCTCTTTATAAAACGAGAGACATATCTTTCTGTTCTTTCATGATGTTGGTATGAAGAGCAAAAAGGAAAATGAAGAAACCACATTGTCAATAAATCAATAGCTTCCACCAGCTGCCTTTTGCCCGCTGGCCTCTGCCCTGTCCCTCCCCTCAGTCTGGAATGCCCTCCCTGGAATGTAACCACCTGCTTCAAGTCTTAGCGCAAATGTCACCTTATCCTTGAGACCTACCTCCACTCTCCTATTTAAAATTGCAGCCTGCTTCTCCCACCCTGGCACCTATTATCTCTTCCTAACCTCTGATATATTTTTTTAAAAACATACTGGAGTATAGTTGTAACATGCATTTAGAAAATTATCTGCACCTTAAGTGTAGTTTGGCGCACTTTGGTAAACCAAATACACCCCTATAACCAGCACTTAGATGAAGAAATGCAAAGTCACAGCCCTCAGATACCCCTTCATGCTCCCTTCCTTCCAAACTCCAGTATTTACTTATTTATCATTCGTATCGCTTGCCCCCTCTGCTGGAGTGTCAGCTTCAGGAGGGAGGTTTGTCTACTTTGTTCACAGCTGTATCCTCAGCTCTTAGAACAGTGCCTAGTCACACACCAAGGGTTTTATGAGATAGATACTATTGTTCCCACTGTATAGATGAGGAAAACTGAGGCCAAGAAGTTATGAATGATTTTCAAATTATAAGGGTGCGTGCCTATGTAAGGATGTAAGGATGTGGTCAGAATTGTGACCCCCTCCTGCAAACACATTCTGTAACAACTCAGAAAGTCTGATTTCCGGGAAACGATGCAATGAGGCCTTTCGAGGCCTTCATGAGCTACGGAGGTGAGGACCACCATCTCTTCCTTGCAAAGAGGCCCTAACTTGGATGGCTATGTGGATGCGGGATCGGCTCAAGAAGTAGGGGTATGCAAGGTGGCTCCAAGCTGGCTCTGCCCTGCAAATTCAGGAGAGATTCCAGAGTCCTGAGAAGTGCTCCTGCAACCCAGCCCCACGGAGAGAAGAATGGGGGACTCAGAATCCAGGGGTGGGGAGAGGAGGGCTCAGCCAGAATGCAGTGTGGATTTCGCTGTCACATCTGGAAGAACCCAAGACCAGTGGTTTGAGCCACAGAGTGTAGTTGGAATGAAACTTTCTAGGTGAGGTTGACATGAGGGAGATTGTGAGCATTCCTGTCCCCATGGCCATGTTAGCAAGGAGGGCCTTCCCCTGTGCTTGTAGGAAGAATGTTGGAAGTGAGGGTTTGACAGGGGAGCAAAGGATCTAGGGAGTTCCTCCAAAAGGTGCATAGACAACTGGGGTAGATCATTATCTATGGTCATGGGGTAGAAGTGAGGTTTTGTTAACATTATTTTGATAGGCTTATCGCTGCTTCCACAAGAGTTGGCCAGGGAGAAACTTTATGAGTATATAGGTCATGTTTCCCCGAGCTGGCAACGGGGTCGCTCTGAGATGCCTCTTTGGTTTTTCTTCCTTCTGCCAGATTCACCTTGTGGAAATACTTCTTACATCGTGCCATTCCCCTAGCCTTGTACTCTCAGGGGCTCCCCTTTATCTGTACTTGTATTTTCAAGTTTTAGCCAGCAAAATAATCTCCTTAGGTGCTTGTTAAAATACAGATGCCATTTCCCATAACAGCATTGTTGAGACATAATTCACACGTCATGTGATCACCCATATAAAGGGTACAGCTCAATAGCATTTAGTATGTTCACATCACCACAATAAATTTTAGAATGTTTTAACTACCCCACAAAGAAACCCTGTTCCCTTTAGTTATTATCCCCAAATTCCTATTTTTCCCCTAGACCCTGGCAACCACTAATTTACTCTCTGTCTTTATAGATTGGCCTATTTTGAACATTTCATGGAAATGGTATCATGCAATATGACTTCTTTCACTGAGCATGTTTTCCAGTTTCATCTATATTGTAGCACATATTAGTGCTTCATTCTTTTTCATGGCTGAGTAATATTCCATTGTACAGAAACATTACATTTTGTTTGTTCATTCATTCATTGATGGACATGGGCTGTTTATACCTTTTTACTGTTCTGAATAGAGCTTCTATGAACACTGGTGTATAATTTTCTGTTCAAGTCCATGCCTTCAGTTCTTTCAGGTATATATCCAGGCATGGAATTGCTCTGTCATATGGTAACTTCTTGTTTTACCTTTTAAGAATCTGTCAGGCATTTTGACTTGATAGCTCTGGTGTAGGGGTGAGCAATGAGTATATTCAACCATTCTCCCCTTGCACCACAAAATAAAGAATAACCTCATCTGGCTTTGAACTCATTCTAGGACACGATCCCAAGCTAATATCCCAACTTCTATCTGTTGCTCCTATCAGTGAGGTGATTTGCTATTTCTGTAACAGAATTCTCACAGTCGTGCCTCTGCCCCTTGGCTCATAATCAATTCTCCTACTTAGAATAACTTCTCCCCCATATCACCTTCCTACCCAAATCCTCGTGGTCTCAAGACCCACATCAAAGGCTACATTCTCCAAGAGGCCCTTGTTAACCTTCTCAGGCTTGACAGCATTGTCTCTGTTTTAACATCTGCCACTTATTTTCTTCAACTTATAATTATTTATGTACATGCAGCATCTAACTGGCTAGACTTTTTTAGGACCCTGAGCCATGCCTTCTTCATCTTTGCTCCCTGAGGATAGAGAACATGCTTGAACTTGTTCGTTGCTGTCTTCCTGGTTTCTAGCATGTAACCTGGTGTACAGTAAGTACCGATGAATATTTATGAAATGAACGAGTGATTCAAAGATCCTCTGTGTAGGATAATGATTGCCTCGGCCAAGTGAGAACCTAGCCTGGGAGCCAAGGAACAAGGGTTTGAAACTTGGCTCTGCTTCTAACTCTCACCCTTTGATCTTGAGCAAATCCATATGCCCCTTCGGGCCTCAGTTTCCCCATCTGTAGAATAGGGGCATTGGATTAGATGAAACTGAGGCAATTTCAAGCTCTGCCAAGCCTGGGTTTGCCTTTGCCAATGTGAGGAACCAGCCTTGGCAGGGGGCACTGGGCAGTCTGTTTCTGTCTCTCCCAGGAGAGATAATGAAGGTGTTCTCAATTTTCATTTGAGAAATTGCTAGGGACATTTGGGCTTGCAGGGAATACTCATTGTCTCTGGAGCCTGACCTCCAGTCTCTGATCGATCTGAATGTATTTTTAATGCATATTTCATAGTGGAGTAGTTCATAGCACAGTGTTCTTGTCCCAGCCCCCTGCTGCTCCATCTAAGGCTCTCTAAAGCACATTCTAGCTCCTTCTGGCCCAGACTGACCTGGACTGAACCATGCAGGTTGGTCCAGTTTGTCAAGAAGACCTTAGACAAACTGGCCTCTTAAAGGACAGCCTCAGAGGTCCAGGATCCAGTGAGTGGAGGCTCCCAAGCAGTGGGTCTCTGTCCTCGTCTCACTGCTGAATCCACCATCTGATCATGAGTGTGTTTCCTAGTAAGGCTGTGCTCTCTTTTGTCCTACAGCTCATGCGAGACAAGTCCTACCACGATTATTGTTGATAATAATAACCAACATGAACTGAACTCATGCTGTGTGTCAAGTGTTTTATACAACTAAGGATTAAAAGCTTGGGGCCTTGATTTCAGATAGGTCCAGGGTCTGAGTCCCATCTGGAGGCCATTGTAAGTCTTTAATTAAGTCCTTGCACAGTACTTAGGGACACAGCTCCTGGAACCAAGCAGAACTGCATTCAGACCTCAACCTGCCACTTAACTCCTTAACCTTGAGGATAAGACTTCACCTCTCTGAACCCCAAATTCATTGTCTGTGGAATGAGTATAAAAACATATGTGGATTCAGTGCACGAGCATTGTCTGGCTCTCAAAACCTTTCCATTCCAGAGAAATTCTCCCTTCTAGTTGCTACCCCCCTGTATTAGGTGTAAGTTCTATCTTGACTTCTAATGTTTCTTGTTCTTGAACTTCACTTAAGCGGAGCTGAGGAATGTGTGTCCTGTGTGGCTGGCTCCTTTTGCTCACACTGCACCTGTGAGATTCATTCATGGTGTGGGTATCAGTAATTTGTCCTTTTTCATTGCTGGGGAGTCTTCCATTCTGAGAACCTTCTGTGGTATACTCTTCCATCCATTCTCCTATTGAGGGGCATCCTGGTAGCTTTCAGTTTGGAGCTAATATAAAGAACTTGCTGCCAGCAGCTTCCTGCAGGTCTCTGATGCCCACACACAGATTTCTGTTGTGTGTCTACCTAGGGGCAGAGCTGCTGACTCACAGGGCAGGTGTGTGTCCAGCTTCAGCAGACTCCACCAAGCAGGCCTCCCAAGTGGTACACTGAGGATCCACTCTCATGTTAAATTTCCTTAAATTGTAGTAATATTTACTCAACATAAAACTAACCATTTTAAAGTGAACACTTCAGTGGCATTCAATACATTCACAGTATTGTGCAACCATCACCTCTACCTAGTTCCAAAACATTTTTATCCCCCTCAAAGTAAACTCCATACCTATGAACCAGTCTGGAAATTAAACTCCCCGTTTCTCTCTGTCCCTAGCACCTGACAATCACCAATCTGCCTATTCCAGTTATTTCATATAAATGGAATAATAAACATGTGGCCTTTTTGTTCTGCTTATTTTACTCAGCATATATTTCAAGGTTCACCCCCATTGCAGCATGCATCAGTACTTCATTGCTTTATATGGCAGATTAATATTCCATTGTATGCATGTACCACATTTCGTTTGTCTATTCATCAGTTAATAGACAATATCTTAAAAATTTAACATAAACATTCAAAATATGTGTATTGTTAGAAAAATTCAAATGGCGAGGAGAGTTAGTGCTGAAAAACAAAGTCACCCTCTCTCTCACTCATTCCCTAGATAATCTTGGTCAATGGACTGTTGTCATAAACGCACACGTATCAGATACATGCAGACAGGGCCAGGTGACACAAATGAGATCCCGCCAGACAGCTTGTCCTGCAGCTGGCTTCCTCCCCTCCCTTTGAGGTCACTGGAAAGGATTTAGTGACTCTATACATTCCCCCCTGGAAATCTGCAGTGATGTGGTGGTTTCACTGAGGGCTCTAGCACCATAACCTGGAACGTTCTGCCTGTCACCTGAGTATGGGCTGCAGCAGTGTCTCCTGTGAGGGGAGGAGGCCTGGTGGCAGCAGGAGATCCCTTCCTCCCTCCCCACATGACTGGCTTAGAGTGGTGCTGGTCCAAGTTGTACAGGGCCAGGGGTTTCATTTTTAGCATCACTCAATCCTCAATTCTTTCTCTAAAAATTGCTCTATTCTTCAATGACTTCTCAGGGCTACATCTCTTTGTTCTATGACTTTTAAAATAATTTTCTCCTCTTTTTGCCCAGCTGGACCTCCCGGCTCACCAAGCTTCCTAAAATGTTGAACAGTTGGATACAGACGGGGTTGAGGGGCAGGTGGGTGGGGCAGGCAGGGGGCCCAGTTGGGTCCCGTGGGAGTTGGGCTGGGGCAGGCCAAACTCTTCAGGGGCTGGATTTCTGTGGGGGGTTGGCTTTCCGCAGTGGTACTCCACCTAAAGAAAACAAACTGAAATCCAGTTCTGGTGGCAGCCTCAGTCTTTTCACCTGGAGGACAGATCACAAAAACTGCGCCCTCTGAAGGCAGCTGGGTCGTCCATGTGACTCCCATATATTTCAGAACTGTCAACTAAGGACTTAGTCTAGGGTGCAGCCAGCCGATCTGGGGACGGGGCAAGCTTCGTATCCTGAGACTTCTGCCATTGCACAGGACATAGTGGTCAAAAGAGCCCTATACTTTGCTTAATGCTCTGCTGTTGCTGTTTTAAAAATTTTTAATAAATTTTTAAACAAAGGGTCTCACATTTTAATTTTGTACTGGACCAGCAAATTATATAGCTGATCCTGCCTAGGGGTCTAGTCATAGCCTTGGCAATGTCACTTGGGCCCAGCACAGCCACTCTCAGTTTTCCCAGCTGAAAATAAGAGGACCCATTTGCAATTGGTTATGTGAAATGATTTTGGAGGTAATACCATCCCAACCCTAAATATCTTCTTTTGAACTTTTCAGAATACCTAATGGGCCACCATTATAGTCACTCACACTCATCATAGTCGGGTTTTTGGGACGACAGCATCAGCATTCCCTAGGAACTTATTAGAAATGCAAATTCTGAGGTCTACTTAGACCTTCTGATTCAGAAACTGAGGGTGGACCCAGCAATCTGTGGTGTAACAAACCTCCCAGGGGATGCTGAAACCCTCTTAGGATTCGTTGCTATAGATGTTGACAGCCTCTGCTGTACCATAGGATCCCGGCCTGGGAGTCAAGAAACTGAAAGCTCCTTCTGGATCCAGCTAACTGCCTTGTGGCCTCAAGCAAGTCCCTCCTCTGATTTAGGTCTCAAGTTCCTCACCTGTAAAATAGGCAGGTGAGATTTATCTTGTAAGTGTCTGTGGCACTGACATGCTGCCTTGTGCATAGTCAGTGTAAAGCATCACAGGCACAGGTTATTTAAAAAACACCTTTATGAATAAGGAAGTGAATGACTCTGGCCCCCCACCTTACCTGGGCAGATTGCCTGCACTGGCCCTTAGGTTGCCCCTTCCCTGATGCCGACCAGAAGCTTTTCTGACCCTGAAAATGGTGTTGTTTGTTTTTGGCAACAAATGATGAAGGTGATGAAGAGAGAGCTAGATTTTTCATTCCTCTTTCTCTTCTTTGAAGAGAAATGCAAGTGGGCATGTATTTTTCACTTCTTTGAGCCTTAGTTTTCTCATCTATAAAATGGGGCGAGTGTTACCCACCTTTCACAGTTGGGTAACATAGATGAAAAGAAATGATTCATGGACAAAGCTTAGTGCAGGGGCTGCCGTGCAGGTGCGAATCAATACAATAGTCATGTGATCACTGCCCTTGTTTTAGAGGGCTGGGGAGCCTAAGAGCCAGAGTCGGCTTCCTCTTAGACAATGTGATCTGAGCAAGAGAGTGTGAAAGTGGAGAGACCAAGATGCTGAGATCCCCCGTGGGCCACCCCCAGAACTTTTCCATCCCAGGTCTTGCTCTGTCCTCATGGTTGCCCAGAAGAAGTCTGGCAGCTGCGACACCGTTTTCCAGGAGGAGGGTGGTCCTGGACAGGGGCTGCGGTCTCCCACAGAAGAAGTGCAGACCCGAGTCCTGCCCAGTCACTGCTGCAGATTCCCCTGGGGTGGGGTAGGTAAGTGGGTGGTTAAATTGTGTGCATTTTATGGACATCTTTACCCTTTAGAGTTGATGGAGGCTGCAAAGATGTCAACAGAGCCAGGTACTCCTACAGCAGAGTGTGGATGGGAATATACAGGGCAGGGATCCCTCAGCAAGTGGGGACCTGGGAAAGTGGAAAGTATCCAAGAGGCACAGAGAGCAGGTCAGTTGGTGGCCCTGATGCCTCCGCCCTCAGCAGAAACAGACTGGGGAAGTGATAAAGATAGGGGAAAAGAAAGAGGAGGCAGAATCTGGCCAGGGACAGGGGTGCAGGGGAGCCTCACAAAGGCAAAGGGTCGGGGAGGGGAAGGAGAAGGAGGGGCATCTGTTTCCCCATGTGGTTTGAGTTCAAGGCTGGCTGAGGCTCTGGGCCCTGTTTGCTGTGGAAGGGCCTCCAGTTAACTCCTTCCTGCCTGGCAGACTGCCCAAGGCTGGCTGGAGATGGGGGCTCTGGATCCTGCCAGGTGGTGCTTAGGCTGTGGAGGCTCTCGATCAACTTCCTTACCTGGTAATCCAGGGTGTGCTGGGGTGATGGCAACAAGGACCCCAGCCAGGGCTGGGACTAGATGCCTCCTTAAAGCATGTACCCCAGGCACTTTGCTGGCCTCGCCCTGGCAGGGTTGTGGCACTCACGTGTGCTCAAATATTCGCTCTGACTCAACTCTCTGCACGTGGTGTGCATGCTCATGCACACATATGCACACCGTTAACACATTCCTCACACTTGTTTTCTTTCCTAGCCTTCTGTAGCTCAGCCAGCCAGGTGCCACTCCCACATGATGGGGAAACAGGATCGAAGAGGGGCAGTGACTTGCCTGTGATCACTTAGTAAGTGGCTGAGCCAGAATTTGAACTCAAGTTTCTTGGATGTCAGAGGCTGTTTTAAAATCTGACCCCTCTCCACTCTAGGGTGAGACCATGGATCTGGTCTGCACTGCTCACTGGAGGCTTAGAGGGAATGAGTCTTCACCCCCATTTCTCATCTTCCTTTTGTTGGGGTCAAGCCACCATTTCCAAGTCTCTCTTATCCACATCTGACCAGAGTTCATCCTGTATAGTAGAGATTTTGAGCTGGAAAATTGCAAAACATCCTATTAGGGCTTGGTGGAAAGCCCTAGGAAGTGGAGTTCCCACCCCCAGATACTCTCGGGGAGAGGCCTCCTTTCTGAAGGCCTCCTTTCCGAAGGGGGGGGACCCTTCCAAAGGCTATCTTTTTGTTTCCATCCACATTTTTTTTAAAATTAACAGAATGAAAGGAGGTGACTGAGATCCCACTGTTATAATGACAACAGCTCATATTTACTGAGTGCCTGGTATATGCTAGGTCCTGTCATCTCGATTTTATAGATGAGCCAGCAGAAGCACAGAAATGTGTCACCGTTTAGCCCAACCAGCTTGTGGCTAAGTTGGAGTTTGAGCCTGGGATCCTCTAAAACACTATTAGTGCCTCTAAATCATTAATAAATTATTAATAACATATTAATGATTATTAATAAGTAATAACCACCCAGCTCGAGTTCTCCCTGGTGCTGAGCCATGTGCTGGGTGCTGAGATACCCTAAATCACCACCCTATAGGCTCATGAGTGAGATAAATGCTGTTGATTTATACCATCATGTTTTAGGGTGATTTGTTACACAGCACTATGTGTTCATAGGTGACTTATACACTACTCACCCATTCTTGTTACCCTGATCACTCTGCCTCCTGGTGCTACATCCTTTAACCCCTCCAGTTTCCTGGTCACTGTGTGACTCTGGGCAAGTTTCTTTTCCTCTCTGTGCCTGTATCCCTGGCTCTAAAATGAGGAGCCTGGACTCTGGTCTCAGAGTTCCTTCTGGCTCTGAATTGCTTAGCTGTTAACCACCTTCCAATGAGCAGCGCCTCACACAGGACTGATGTCCTGACACCGGGGTTGTAAGGCTGCTATGTTTGTCTGTCTTCTAACTTCTTGGTATCCACTTGGTCCTGGTGGTTAGACATCTTGAATTTTACCCTTGAGTATTTCCATTTCACACACTTGAGACTTAGAGAGGTTACCTGCATGTCCAAGGATCCCCTGCAAAATTGATTTGTGAAGTGGACTAATTAGAGGCACCAAGAATCTGTTGGAGAAAAACCTGTAAGGAGGCAGTTCCAGAAACCCAGGAGAGAGAAGATGGTGGCTTGGAATAAGGTGAAGGTGAAAATGGAGAAGAAGGAAATCAAGATATATATGATAGAATTAATAATATTGGGTGAGTAGTGTATCAGTCACCTATTAACACACAGTGCTGGTAACAAATCATCCCAAAACATGGTGGTATAAATCAGTAGCATTTATCTTACTCATAAGCCTACAGCTCATGGCAATTCAGATGGGCTTTGAGTGGACAGTTCTTCCCATCTTGGTTAGGCTAGCTTAAATGTCCAGGGCTACGCCAGCTATGGATTGATCTGGAATGGCTTTGGCTGGGGACTACTTGGCTCTGCCCACTTGTCATTCATCCTCTAGCAGGCTACTTTGAGTATGTTCTCATGACACTCACAGAAGAGCACCAGAACTCAAGCACAAATGTGTTTCAAGCCTCCACTTGCATCATGCTTTCTGACATCTCACTGGCTAAAGCAAGCCACATGATCAAGCTCAGAATCAGAGGGAGAATGCAGTGTAAGGTCACATGGCCAAGGGCATGGATACTGGGAGGGTGAGATCTGGGTATACTAATGCAATCTGCCATAAGTGGGGGAGGAGGGAATAGGAGGGAAAGCTGCCATTCTTTCTGCAAACATGATAACACCACGTTGTCCTATAATATTATTTTCCCACTCAACAACACATTGGGGATTTAATTCTATAACATTTTCTCCAACCAAACTTCACTCTTTCCAATACCTGCTTAGTAACTTCCAGCATTACAATCAACTGTTATCTCATAATACACATGAAAATACTGAGGCTCAGAGAGGTGAAGTGACTTGCCCAAGGCTACACAGCAGTAGTTGGAAGACAGAAACTGAATCTGTTCTTGGCCACCACACTCACATTTTTTTACTTCTTTCCCAAGAACCATCCTAAAGCCAAGGTCACCAGTGGTTATTTACCAAAGCACAAGAAAGACTGGATTTCAGAGTCAAGTTCTTTCCACCGCCTGATCTCAAAAATTATGGAGCAAAGTTTTTCTTGCCTCTAAAAACAGCTCTGATGTCTTTGCTGTTTGGAGAGAACAGAAAAGGTCTTTCTCAATCCAACAGGAATGTGGTCTGGTAGAAAGATTCTTTTCTTGGGAGTCAGGCACCCCAGGCTCTCACTCTGAGCTCTTTAGCTATGGTTGAGTGGCTTTGGGCAAATCAATTAAGATCACTGGACTTGGGGTTTGCCCCCCAGTAAAATGGGGCTCCTATTCCAAGGAAACATGGAACACATCCTGAAGAGCCTGATGAAACTTGGATTTGAGTTCAGTTAGGAACATATCCAGGAAAGTTGGGCTGCACTGCCAATGCGAGCCTTCTCTGGGCCTCTCAGGTCACACTTTCCTCCTGTGCAAATAGTGGGGAAAGTACCCACCTCATTCAGGCTGGTGAGCTAATGGATGGAGGGGCCCTGGCACAGGCCTGGCTCCCAGCAGGTGTGCAGGGACTCACGGCAGTCAGCTAAGTGCTACTCCTCCAACTGACCATCCAGCTATGAGGGTTAAAAAGCCCTTGGAGCATCTTGGTCTTACTTTGTGCTTGGGGAAACTGAGGCTCAGAGTGACGGAAACTTTTCTAGTGCCCCGAAGAATTAGGGTCAACCCATGTCTCCTAAATCTCAGCCCCACACTATTACTCTACCACGCTGGGCCCATGGTGTGAAGAGGAGGAAGATGCTAATTGGCATTTACACAAAAGGCCTTTGTGTCACCACAAACTTGGCTCTCTCATGTGAGATATTTCTGATTCTGACAACACATCAGGAAGCGAGGGCTGTTGTTGTTGCCATTTTGTAGAGGAGGAAACTGAGGCTTGGAGATCTCAAGTGGCGGAACGGTTGATTTGTGGGCTACGATTCCCACAGGAGGTCAGCTGTAACTTGGGCTTTCTCTCCCACTGGATAAAATCCATTGGCAGGTGAGTGAGTGGGGATGATGTCATTAGAATCCACACTAAATGAAATAAAAGAGGAACTAATTCATTCTCGAGTGTCAGCACTTGAACTGTTATTGGCAACAAATGACCTGGGACATAGTTCACAGCCAAGGGTACCAGGGTGGGCCTTAGTCATCATCTACTTAAAGTCAGAAATGATGCTGACATCTCTAGGGCCACAGAGCTATGCAAGGGACCAAGGTCAGGTAAATGTGAATGGGGGCTTTGTGTAAAGATTGGGGGTATGTAGCCAGCAATGTAGGCTCTTAGATGGGCTGCTGTGTGACCTCAAGGGAGTCATTCAGCTTTCCTGGTCTCAGTTTCCTCATTTGTGAAATGAAAGTGCTTGGATCAAACAGTATCTAAGGTCCCTTCTGACTCCTTTGCCCAGGGCTGGGGCACCTTATATATATTTAAGATGGTGGACACTGAAATGTGGCAGATCTGAATTTAAGCCCTGATGAGAAACCCAGCCTCTAAGAAGCTTGAACAAAACAATAAAAACAAAATAAGCAGCAACAAATAAATGGGGGAGGGGAAGGAGTAAGAATATTTTGGCTGTAGTAGTTGGAATCATCTTCAGGAATGGATTGATCCAGATGCTCAAATGAGGTCACCAGAGCTCTCTTTCTCTGTCTCCTCAGCCTTCTGCCATTTGAGCATCAGTCATACCACCTAACTGATGTACATCATGGTGGCAAAATGCTGAGGCTCTAAGATGCAACTTCTTCACCTTTTTCAATTCCAGAGAACAGGAAGAGCTGCTGTGAATATTTTCTGTTCCATTGGCTCTGACTGGGTTACATGCATCTTCTAGAACCTATCACTGTGGCTGAGAGGGTGGGAAAGGCAACTAACCTGAGCCAATCAAGACCCACAACTCCACCTGGCTGAGAATAGGACAGGCCTTTCTGAAGGGAAAAGTGTGATGCTGCTGGCTGGAGAAGAGGTAAATGGATGCTAGGGAGCTAAAAACATTTACTGCAGCAAGTGATGGCCTCTCTGAGACTTCATTTTCCCCCCATATATAAAATGGGAAGAATCCTTACACTTACCTTGTGAAAATAAGATGAGAAGATGTATAAATATTTAGCTTAGTACCTTGCATGAAGAAAACTCCTTGTCTTTAAAGGAAGATGGTTACAAAATCTACATAGGGTGCTATCATTCTGTGATTCTAATGAGTCAAGAGCAGAGCTGACACCTGCCTCGCAATGGGTGACATGATAAAAAGAACAAAGATGCTACAGCCAAATTGTTTGAGAAACACTGGATTTAATAACATTTAGTGTGTTTCTTTCCTGCAGGACTTGTCAGTATTTTTAGCTTATTAGTTGACTTTGGTGGACTGTAAGAGGGGAACACGGTAGGTAGAGATAGATACTGGAGAGAGACGCATACACACAGACAAAGAAACAGGGAAGTGAGGCAGAGGTGGGGGTAATGACAGACACCAAAACACAGGAATAAAGGTAGATTCAGAGACCCCTGCATGGTAAAGCTGTAGAGATCCAAAGACACAGGGGAGAAAGAAGAGGGTGGGAAAGAGAGAGAGAGAGAGAGAGAGACAGACAGACAGACAGACAGACAGACAGACAGATAGACATAGAGACAGAGAAACAGAGAGACAGAGAAACAGAGAGACAGAGAGACAGAGAGACAGAGAGAGATAGAGCGAGAGGCATCCATCTCCTACTTCTTCTCAGATTCATACACCAACTCCCCACCTCACTCAAGCAGGTCTCCGATTCCAAAATCGGACCCCTATCACCTCTGTAGTCAATAGCTGGGGGACCAGCCAGCCTTGGGGTTGAGGTAGGGGCTGGGAAGGGCTACTGGCTGGGTTCCCATTGGCTTGAAGCCACGAGCTTGGCTTGTTTGTTTAGTTCTTTAGGCTTCTTCCCCCTATCTTGGTGTTTTTTGGCTCCAAACTAGCCCCCTCCCAGCCAGGGAGGAGATAACTGCACTCGGCCCAGGCCTCTGGGGCACTGGGAAGGACTTCAGGAAATAGCGGGAGCATTACGCACCTCCCCGCCCTCCGCCATCGGATCTCATTTTCATGAAGTGTAGAAAAAGAATGGGGCTGCTGAGGGAGGCTTGAACATTTGCAGTTGCTTCCTGTTTTCTTTCTAATCTATTCTTTTCCTGAGATGTTGTCTCTGAGCCTGTCGAACTTTGTCTTCTGGTGGGTGTGTGTCCTGCATGTCTACACATGCCTGTGCCAATGTGTGTGCACTTGTGTGCCCTGTACTCAATGAGCCAGTTGACAAACAGACCTAGGAGAGCCCTGGAGTAGACTCCTTTTTTCTTTAGACATGCTCCTTATTCTTGCTATCTCGAAAGAAAGAAAGAAAGAAAGAAAGAAAGAAAGAAAGAAAGAAAGAAAGAAAGAAAGAAAGAAAGAAAGAAAGAAAGAAAGAAAGGAAGGAAGGAAGGAAGGAAGGAAGGAAGGAAGGAAGGAAGGAAGGAAGGAAGGAAGGAAGGAAGGAAGGAAGGAGTAGGCCTAAATGCCTTTTCTTTCAGGAAGCCTTCCCAGATGCTCCAGTGACCCTCTTTGTCTCATTCACATCTGCACTTACCATATTGATCACAGGATCCAGTATTAGTAAGAATGAATGAATGAATCGGGGTTACACTTTTATGTTAGAACTGGGAACAATTGTGGTCCAGAGAAGATAAAGGGATTTGCCCAAAGTTGTGAGTGTGTCAATGGCTGGGTGAACAAGTGGAAGACAGAATTCCTGATCCTTAGTACAAAGTTTATTTTAGGTCATTATGCCAGGTGCTCAAAGAAACTAACCATTACTGAGCAAGACTTTGTATCTTGATTGGAAAGACCTATGAAGAAGGAACCATTATTTTTCTGGCATTACTGATGAAGAAACAGAGGTTCAGTGAGGGCTGAGCTTGCTCAGGGACATTGCGTGGGAGATTCTGGATTGGATCCTCCTGGGGCTGCTTCCTAGGCCTGATTTTTTTGTCCAGTAGCACACAAAGAGCAGGCCAGTAGCTGGTGAGGGCAGAGCCTTACCTAACCTCAACCAGAAACTCAGAGTAAGACTCACTTGCTATTTTAGGCTTTTTTTAGAAGGAGATCAAGGGCATTCAACTGAGTCAGACTTATAATCTACTCTTTTGGAAACTTTCTGCCAGGCCGAGCCTGCTCCTCCCGGAACTCACAGAGACTCCTTGTGTTAGCTCTGGGAAGAGCCATCAGGCCATGGGGGCCTAGGCAGTGAAAGGCCCTTTCTGTCTCGGTGTCGACAGCAATTTCCAGCTGAGCCCTGGCGGAGCTGTTGTTGGAAAGCAGAGAAATGTGGAGAGGTTCCCAGAGGGGTGGGGCACCTTTGCAGCTGCATTGAGGGCCACCTGCTCTGAATCCCCAGTTGCCACTTTCCTCTGGTGTGGCATCCACATCTGCTTACACTCACACTTACGCTCACGCATATGCATGCACAAGCCCCTCACATAGCTGCACACATGAGTGAATGGACACCCACAGTCACACGCACACACTAGAGTGGAAGAACTTGGGATCCCAGACCTTGTCTTCATCTCTCTCCAGGGTCACTCGGTGACCTCTCCAATCAGCAGTTACTTTCTTCTGTTAAAGGGGGTGAAATTCCTAGGGATGAAATCAGGGTACACTGTGATATGCTCTGCTGCTTTCTAACATCACCTAAGGTCATTGTGTAACCTTGTCACTCTGTGCTGCTGCCCCATCTCTCTTCTTGGTAAGCATCTGCCTCATTTTTTACTTTTAGGAGATTTGCTAACTGCACATTCTCTTGTACAGTTATCTGAGATATCTTGAGTGGTCAAGTTCATCTTTTCCAGCCAGACCTCATTGGTTCCTGGCCAACCAATGAGCAGCTCACCCTGGGCAGCTGCCCATCACTTCACCCAATCACTGTGGCCAGGTCACGTGACCCAAACAAAGGCTACTCAGGGAGGTAGCATTGGTGGATGGTTGTCCTACCAGAAGTGGATGAGGGTGGTCTGACTTTCTGAGTCAAAGAAAGAAGAGTCTCAAAACCTGCTCTTCCTTCTGTCAGCTAGGTACCTTTAAGCAAGTCCCTGGAATGAAATTCTGTTGCATCATTTGCAAGGTGGCATAATAATAAGGGTAGCACTGTTTTCCCAGCACCTCTATGCACATCTAGCTACAAAATTCAAGCCAGGCTGTTGGCACAGGGCCTGACATCAAGTAGATTTTCAGTACAGATGTCCCTCGATATCTGTGGGGGTATTTGTTCCATGACCTGCACGAATATCAAAATCCACGCATGCTCAAGTCCCTTATATAAAGTGGCATTGTATTTGCATATAACCTACGCACATCCTCCTGTATATTTTAAATCATCTCTAGATTACTTATAATACCAAACGTAATGTAAATGCTACGTAAATTGTGGTTATACTATATTGTTTAGGGAATAATGACAAGGAAAAAAGACTGTACGTGTTCAGTACAGATGCAGCCATCGCAGGCCTAACTACCTAGGACACGTCAGCAACTGCAGAGCAACATTTTTTCCTTCTGAGTATTTTTGATCCACAGTTGGTTGAATCCACAGATGCATAACCAGTGGATATGAAGAGCCAACTGGACTGCAGATCCCTCTGAATCCTGAGTTCAGACCTTGAGG
Organism: Macroglossus sobrinus; assembly: GCA_004027375.1. NCBI lineage: Eukaryota > Metazoa > Chordata > Mammalia > Chiroptera > Pteropodidae > Macroglossus > Macroglossus sobrinus. Next base: position 141,862 of record PVKZ01002191.1, read on the forward strand.
AGTTTGGACTCTCTCCTCTTAACCCTTTACTGAAGACAGCTCACCCAACACTGACAACAGTTTGAACCAAGAGGGTTCATCTAATTTTAACTCCCAGTGTGTAACCATTTATTTTGGTCCATGAACTGTTGCTCAGCACCTGTTGGCATCTTGGAATGCAAAGTCCTTCTATTTTTGAGCACCAGTAGGGGCAGGTCTAATTTTAGATGGCTTCTGTGCTGGGGGCTCCCAAGGGAATGCAGACTCTGTCGTTGAATGCCTGGGGCGAGGCGGTTACAGATCAAAGTGGTGATGTGTTCCACAGGGACGCATGCAGTTTGTACTCACATGTTAACTACTATTTCGGCAGGTTTTGTACCAAGCCATGTATTTTTCACATACCATCAGATTTACTTTTTACCTTGAAGTTTCAATCCGCCAACACTTAAACTGAGTGTTTACTATGTGCTAGGCATTGCAGAAATGAATCTGACACAGCCTTATCTGCAGAGGACTCGTGGTCCAGTGCTCACAGGCAAGTCAAGAATGGTTATAGTGCAGTGTGACCAGAGGCTCGAGCAGTGCCTGGCACCCAGCTGCCTTTGAAGAAACATCTGGCATATGAAAGAGAGAATGCTCATGATAGAGAGGAGATAAATTTGTTGCAAGAAGTCACATTCTAGTTTTTCTTGAGAGATTTGCAGAACATTTCATAGAGGAAATGTTCAGAAACGCTTTAACTTTCTCAAACTCCAGTTTATACTTTAAGCTGGGGTTTGAGGAAGTTAAAGCGTTTCTCCATGTGAAGAAAGAAAGACGGTGTGACATGTGTTGTTTGAGCCCCATTTGTATCCCCTCGGCACCAAGCGTTTCTGTGCACACCAACCCCATAAAATGGCCAGTACTAAAAGTTCTTTGTCTGAGGGTTTGTCTGGCTACCGGAACTTGTTCAGCCTTCTTGAGGGGCAGGCAGGAAGGGGCTGGGGATTAACTCTCTCAGGAAGCCCTCAACCACTAATGGATGAGAGTTGGTGTATCGATACCCCAGCTGCCTTTCTTCTCAGGCTGGATAACTCTTGGGTGTGTATTCTGTAGAATTTTCCAATGTTCCCCAGTTGCCCATGGAGGTAACTGCCCTTCCTAACGCATCCTTTATGGCTGCCTCCTTCCTTCACTCATTCTTCCACTCCTCAGCAAGGACTTCCTGCACATTCCAAGTAACTACTCACCTTGGGGTCTGCTTCTGAGAGAATCCAAACTAAGACAGTGGAATAACTAGTTAAGATTTTTTTTTTTTAAAGACTAGCAGAGAGAAGCATGGATCACCAACATGCTACATTACTGAAATGCGATAAGTCACCCACATCAATGATTAGGGTTGAAATTTGTCATCGTTGGCCACCACCATTATGGTTTGGTTTGGACCAGCCCAATGGGGGAATACCTTCATTCTCATTTTGCAGATAAAGACTCCACTGCTCAGAGGAAAGAAGGGACTTGCTCAGAAATACAGAACCAGTGGGCTGTGGATTGCAGACTGGAGGCTGGGAGGCCATGATTCCAGGCCTAGCATATTTCCACACCATTCCTGCCAGATATTTTTCAGGGCTCTGTGACTAGTTTCTCTGCTTGTCACTGTGTGGGGTTATGGAGTAGGTGCAAGTTCTGAAATCTCTGTGGGCTGGTAAGCCTCCTTTGTCTGTCATCCACAAACAACCTTCTTCTTCTCCTGGAACAAGATGGGGGCTACTGGGAGGATGCATGTGTATTTGTGGGGGTGGGACCTGTGTCAGCAATGGGTGCTGTTGTGCAAATATCTCCAGGCTTTCTGGGAGGGGCTTGGGTTCTGTCTTCTCTGAAGTCTTAGCGATTAAATTTGGCCAGTGTACTCCAAATGAGTAGGAAAAGTGAGGCTGGGACAGGTCCTTGCAGAATGACAGCGTTTGAAGAGGCCAACAGGAAAGGGAGGGGCTTCCATGAGTAACAGGTTGGGTTTCCCAAGGGGGAAAGTAGTGAGCATTCATCTTTCTCCTCTTCTATCAGACCTATTTGGTATTACTTTGGAGGTATATCTCATTTCCCATTCTCAGTTCTGGAGTTAGGTTGGTATAGAACTCACCCTCCACTCCATGGAAGCTGCCTCAATCTGTCAGCCTTTTCCATCCCCAAGCCACAGTGTGTGGTTCAGGGGTTCACCATGGGGGGGCCCATCAAGAGCTAATGAGACACAAGGAGATGTTTTTTGGGGTTTCTAGAAAAAAGACACTTTCTCTCTCTCTCTCTTACTTGAAAGTGAGAAGTAGCGATATAATACCTGAGATGCATGTGACCAAATTGCTACCAGGACAAGACACTCTGAGACTTCTGGGTACCTTGGAGCTTCTGGGTACAGCTAAGAGAGAGAAATAGGCACCAGAGAAGACAAAGTAGAGAGACAGAGAAACTAGGACCTTGGAGACTGTTTGAGTTGCTGAATCAAGACAAGCCTTGCTTGAAAGCAGCATAACCCTGGATACTTCAATACATAAGTTAAAAAAAATTTTTTTAGGAGAAGTGTTAGGTTTACTGAGGTACAATTTACTTACAGTCAAGTTCACATTCTTTAGTGTAAAGTTCCTTTCATTTTGATAAACACATACAGTCATGTAACCTCTACCACAATCAGGATATATGAGTTCCATCGCCCTCCTCCCCAATTCCCTAGGATATTCCTTTTCTGTCCTTTTTTTGAAAAGGCCAAATTGAATTTGGTTTTCTGTAATGACCATTGCAAGAATCTTAACTGATAAAGGGGCACAGCCATCCCAAGGATCAAGTCCCCAAGAACACCTTCTCCCTCTCTTCCTTCTCACCCTCTTCCTGCAAAATTGGGTAAGTGCTCACTACCCACTGTGCTAGCCATCAGCCTGCATCCCCATGTTCCATTCAGCAGTCAAGTTGAATATTCCCATTTGGGTTTGGAGGAGACAGTTGCCATATAAATAAGGTTTGCTAGAGTGGGGCTATCGGCAGAAATTTGGTCCCTCTGAGCCCTTGCTCAAGGGGCTTCTAGAGAGGCTGGGTCTTTCCCAAGCCTGGGAATGGGGAGCAGGGGTGGATCAAGAGCACGGATCATTAAAATCTTGCAGCTGGTGAAAGGTCAGTGTTTTATAGCCACTTTCTTCACTGGGCGACGAGGGAGCTGACCTTTCCATGCTCAATAAGCCAATTGCTGCTAAAGAGGAGGTTCCCTGGTGAGTGGGGACCAAAGCAGTGATGCAGATTGCACTTCTGACAGGAGGCAGCAGCGGGGAGGAGAGAGAAAGAGGCTTAAGGGTTGGGGGTCCAGAGGCCTGGATTTTGACCCTGTTCCACTAGGAGGCCTGGGTTTTAACCCTGCTCCACTATGCAGCTTAGGGCAGTCACTCCTTGAGCCCTTCTGCACTTAGTAGGCAGCTCCCTGTACCTGGTACTCTGTAGATACAAAAGGACTCAAGGATGCAGAGTCTCAGAGCTGGGGGAGACCTGCAGGATCACTTAGTCTAATTCTCTGGTTTACAGCTGGGTCCCAGAGAGAGAGAGTCAGCCCCTTAATGTTTCCACAGAAGTCTGTGCACAACCCTTGACGGCTTGCACCACAGCCTCCTCATGTCCTGAGGAGATTAAATCTGCAAGAGGACATTTCTTGGACTTATCACTTGGCAAAGATCAAATTCAGCCTTTACCTATATATCTTCTCCTATAGCACCTGTTCCAGAGTCTGACAGTGCCAGGAACACCTTTCTCCCCGGCGGGAGGAGAACTGTTCCTCTTTATCTTCAGACCTTGGGTAGAAAGAGCCCTAGAGGTCAGGGAGCCAGATAGACTTGGATTCAAGTCCTGACTGTGGCACCAATGAGCTGTGGCACCAATGGGCTGTGGAGTCTTGCTCTTCACTTAAAGACTGGGTGAGGAGCCAAAGAGATGGTGACTGTGAAGATAAGCCTATGATGGCCCTGCATGTCTGTGGCAAGCATGCTAGGGCTCCAGCGACTGTACCCCAGAGGTACCTGAGATGTGCCTAGGCTGCCGCCTTCTTATTTCCTGTCTGCACTTCTAAGAGTCCTCTTCTCTCAGTAGAAGCTCTTCCCTCAACCTTGGAGCCCCCTTATTTCTGCAATCCAGGAATGAAGCTAGAGGATGCATAAAAAGAAGGGACATTTGCTCGGGAATCTTTCAGGTGCCACCTGGCCTGGCACCTGGCCTGGAGCTGTGCATCGGCCAGGACTGACCATCTTCCTAAAGCAGGTGGGTCCCAGGAGTGCTGGGGAGGCCTTCTCTGTGCGTATGAGAGGGGTGGCCATGCTTCCAGTGTAGGGAGACCCAGGGAGGGGCTCAAATACACTGAACATCTTCTGGGGCCCAGTGGCCTTCCTGTTTTAACCTTGACCACTGGTTACAAGGTTAGCCTTCTTAACTCCATAAGGTAGAAGAAAAAAATGGAGGCTCAGAAAGACTCAGCCATCAGCCTGGGACTGTAGACAGGACCTGGAGAGTGTGGAAATCTGTCTCCAGTGTCCATGCTGCCTCTGCTTTTGGGGTAACCTGGAGACAAGACAAGCCCACTTCTCTAGAGCTTTGCTGGCCCAGAGGCAAAAGCGGAGGCTGGAAGTAAACTAATGGGTGACTTTCAAACTTGAATATGTATAAGAGTCCCCTGGAGGGCTTGTTAAAACAGATCGCTGGGCCTATCTTCAGCAATCAATTGCTGGCTCTTTAGGTCAGGGATGGGGCCCAAGAATGTGCATTTCTAGCCAGTTTTTGGGTCAGGCTGATTCTGTTGGTCCAGGGACCACACTTGGCGAACCACTAGGCTATATGAACCCAGATTCTTGAAAGCAGTGACTCTGTGTGTGTTTTTTTTTTTTGATGTCCTGTGTGCCTGCTGCCACCCCTGCTATCCATGAGCCCCAGTGAGTTTTCAGATGGGCTAGCAAACCCAAAAGAGGGGCCAAGAGCATCTGTTGCAATGGAGTTCATTTTCAGCAAATTCAAACGCAGCACTGTGAGAAAGTGATACAGAGCTTCGGGGATCAATATTCCCGTTAAGAACCAGAGAGCAGGGCTGGGGGTGGTGGTGGGGGTCAAGGTGACAGCTCCCAGGAAACCTCACTCCCCACCTTGCATTGGGCTGCAGGATTTGAACTGCCTCTGCCAGGCCACTCTGATCTATTGGCTCTCCCCTGGGACCCTCTGAACTTGCTGTTGGTAAACAAAGCCTTTATTTTTTCAGACCCCTGGGGAAAATTTTCAGACCTTTATAATTAAGTGTCCTGGTGAAGGGCAGCTGCCGAAGTCTGGCGCTGGGTGCCCGTCAGGTGGGTGATGGATGGTAACAACACATCATCCCAGTGGCAGCCTGGCTGTGAGCTATGGAGGTTGTATTTTACAGAGGGGCTGTCGTCTGGTCTTCATTGTACACGGGTACAGGAAGCTTGGGCTCTGGCTGGGGTGGGGGTAAAGAGGGACTTGGGCTAGCTAGGGGCAGTGGTGGTGGGAGCTCCCTTCACCTCTGATGGTGCAGATGAGGAAGAAGGGGTCAGAGCAGGCTGGGGTAAATCCCCATGCCTAAACTTTCCTTCTTCTCACACCCTATTGTTCTGAAAGGAATTTGGAAACTTAATTCAAGTCTTATCTTTTTCCTTACTCTTTCCGTCCAGTCCATTGGCAGTAATTCTGTTGATTTAGCTCCTAAATGGCTCTAGAATTCCTCTGCTTTTCTCCATCTCGTGGTCATTGTCCTCATCCAAGCCATCACTTCTCTCTCTCTCTCTCTCTCCCTTGCTGTGCTCTCCCATTTCCAGCTCCTGAATGTGGCCATGTGAGTTGCTTTGGGCAGTAGAATGAAGCAGAAGTGACAGTGTGTCAATGCCAAGTCTAAGCCTCAAGAAGCCTTGCAGCTCCCACTCATTCTCTTGTGCTTCTGTCATTACTATGAGATGGATATACCAGGCTAGCCCTCTGGTCTCAAGAGGAAGATGAGGGACACGTGGAGCCAAGCAAAATGTCGAGCAGAGCACCTTCTAGTCCCTAACTGACCCCCAGAACAGTGAACTATATTAATAGATCATAGTTCTTATACATAACCACGTTTGGGGGTTGTTTGTCAGGCTGCATTAGCTAACTGATACATACAGCCCACAGCTACTGCATGATTTGAGCCCTTCTGACCTCTCCAATTTCATCTCATGCCATTCTCCTCTGTGATTATTGCTCTTCCCTGCCTCAGGGCCTTTGCCCATGTGGGCCCTCCACCTGGAAACCTCTTTCATGGTTATCTACTCGCCCTTTAGGTCTCGGTATAAATGCCACCTCTTTAAAGGAACTTTCCTTGACCATCCCATCAAAAGTAGGTAGGTTTCCCAGCTCTTTACATTTTCTATTTCAGTCTCTATGTCCTTCGTGAAACTTAAAAACATTTTTTAAAACTCATTTAATTTTTTTTCCTCATTATTCTCCTCATCCCCTTTGTTTTTTTCTACCTCCTTCTCTCTACTGCAAGCCTTATAATGATAGGGGCCAGGTCTTGGGGTCTCTCTTATTCAATCTGTGCCCCCAGCACTAAGTTCGGTTCCTGGGAATAATAGGTGCTCAGTTCATATGTGTTGACTAAACGTTGACTGGATGTCTCACGGTGCATTCACAGCAGTGCCGGGCTAGACTCCAGGTCTTTGCGATTTTCCATCAGCCCTCACTCTTGGCTGACAAAGGTTTTATATGTGCATTAGGGTCATGTGACAGGAAAGCTGGAGTTGTTGGTGGGAGCAAATGTAGTTATTAGGCACGGGCTCCACCAGGCAGGGCAGGGACACATGCCTGTTCTGTCACCAGTGGGTCCCTAGAGCTCACACCATGCCTGTCCCAGAACAGTCTCAGTAACTATTGTTGGATCAGTAGATGAAAGAAGGTTCCTAACTCACAGTTTAGATGGAACTCAAGGGGTCCACAGACCTTCCGAAATGGTGAGCACACTGCAGGGGTCACCCCTCTATGAGGGGCTATGACTCAAGACAGGTTCTGTGGAGCACCAATGCCCTCCTGGGCTTCACAGAGTCAATCAGCTCTCTTTCCTACAGACCTTTACAGAGCCTTTCATATGCTAATGCTCACTGGGACTCCTGGAGGGGATTAAGAATGCCTATTGCTCAGCAGTATTTACCAGGAGACCCCTTTAGTCAGGGACCATATTGCTAGATTCCTGGTCTGCAGGACTCTATAGCCTGGAATAGGGTCATAAGCTACAGCCTTAATGTCCAAATCCAGTCTATAGATTTTTTGTGTGTGTTTCTTGTATAGTTTGGAAAGTCAGCAACTCTTACTTTAAAAAACAAAAACAACAACAACAACATTAAAACCCCTAAATTTCTAGCTTCTCTCAAAGAACTAAGTAGAAATGGGCATTCTAGCTCCACATTCTTGTGTAGCAATAACCAACTGAAGCCAAATAGCCTCTTATAGGCAGGGCTTGTACTCTAATTTGCCATAGTCCCCACCACTCTCTACTGTCTTGCACTCTATTCCTTTTACACATTTCTTTTCCTTGTTCAATCCTAAGCCTCCTGAGTTTGTTACCTGGGGCCCAGAATGTCATGCGCAGCCCCAGCAAGCTGGCTTTTGCCTGGGAGTGGAGGATGAATGTCTAAATCTCCTTACTAGGTGGCACATGTCCTAGGGGAGAGGAGATCAGGTGATGGTTTTGGGAAAGGGTCTCTAAGCCTGTCTGGGCACAAGAGATGTCTCCAAAGATAGCCCTACCCTGGAAAGGACAAAGAGATAAAAGGGACAGCTAGGATTTCTTTTTAGAGGTCTTGGGGAAGCAAGGGATAGAAGGCAAGGATGGGGAGATGGGGAAGCAGGTGAGAGAGGCTGGGGCCTGAAACCAGCTCACATCTCCCCAGTAGCTTACTTCTTGCCTGTGAGGTTATAACTGAAGGTGCTAGTGAGTCAACTGTGGGGAGTCCTGGGGAGGCTGGGGACTGCCTTTGCTGACCCAGGGTTATGACATCAGCTTAGGGGCTAGGGTCTGGCAAAGTACTGGGCACAAGAGTTTGAATCAAATTCCATGGTATGCATGGCCTTAAGTTCTAACAGGAAGAGGAATATTATTACCATTATATCTTTAATACCATGACCAGAGCTATAATTTTGAGAGAAATGGACCATATACAAGGTATTATGTTCAGCCTTTTGCATGCACTAGACTGGTCATTCTCAGTGTGGGCCCCAGACCAGCAGCATCAGTATCACCTGGGAACTTGTCAGAAATGCAAACTAATAACTCTTGGGGTGGGACCCAGTGGTCTGGAGACTGAAGGAGCCCCAAGGTGGTTCTGGTCTAGTTCATTTAACCCACACCACAACCTGTGAGGGCCTGGGTTTTACAGATGGGGAAATGGAGGCACAGAACTGAGGCAAAGCACCTTGCCATAATGACTGGACCCCAGGCTGCTTTCAACCCAGAGCCCCAGTTTGGGCCCCAGTTAATCACAGAGATTTCTCTACCAGCAAAGCACTTTTTGGTTTCTTATCCCAGAGAACCATCATAGGCACAATGAGGGTGATAAAGGGTGAGGAGACAATTCATCTCAGAGATAGAGACTGAGGGCCACAGAGGCAGGGGGCGTGGTCCCAGGGAGCAGAGCTAGAGCTGGTCTCCTAAGCCCCACTCAGTGCCTCTGGAAGGCCAGAATTTCACAGGAGTGAGGGCCATGCATGCATGAGTGTCTCAATGAGATAAGTGGAATCCACCTTATCTGCGTGTAACCCATTGGTTTGTGCCCATCTCACATATGTAGAAACTGAGGCAAGGCAAACTGGATGGCCCGAAGTCTCACAGGCAGCAAGTGGTGGAACTGAGATTCACTCCTAGGAGGCCTGATCCCAACTCTGCTGCTCAGGCCACTGTGCCCCGCTACCTGGCCTAAAAGAAGGCTGTGACTGTCACTGCAGGAAAAACTTTCCCCGCCACCTCCTTCCTCCTCAAAGACATCACGCAATGGCTCTGGTCTGCTCCAGCTATCTAAAGGCCTCTCAGGCCAGGCCTTTGCTCTTAAAGTGTCCCCGTCTGGAGTACCTTCCTCCTCTTTGTCTGATGGGTCAATTTCTCTCTGTCCATCAAGAGCCAGGACAAATGTCCCTTTTTGACTTCTGGGATGCTCCCCAAATCTGGACAGGCTCTGAAATGGCATCAGTCTCATGCTCCCTCAGAGGCCCTCACTGAAGCCCTTTTTCTGTGGGCTGAGGGGAGGGACGTGCAGTTCCCCTTACTCCTGATTCACTCTGGGCCTCATATCCTCCATGAAAGCACGTTTCCTTTTGGGCCGTGAGCTCTGTGGGGGCATCAGTCAGGTTTCTTCTGTGCACCCATGGCCTCCGAATAAATGGGCGAGGGAGAGAAGTCCCTGCCACAGGCCCCACTCAGGGCTGCCTCTGAGCCATGCTGGGGTGGCTCTGTGAATAGCTGCCCTGTCTGAGCTGCCTGCTGCCCCTCACTCCCGGGCCATGCAGTCATGTCCTGTGTGGGGCTTAGGTAATGGGGTGGCGGGTGGCATGTGGCGGGTGGCAGAGCAGGGACCCTGGTTGAGGCTGGCCTGGCCCGGCTGCAGGATGAGCTGACTTTTCCAGGCCCTGCTGAGCATCAGTTCCTCCCACCGTCTGGCCCAGCTGCCAACACAAACATGCGGTCTCTTGTCTTCAGGGCTCTGGCTGTTGAAACTGGGGTCAGGACGTAGCACACAGAGGTCCCTTTACCTGACCTGTGGGTAGTTAACCCTTTGCACCCCACCCTGGCTTTGAGGTTGGGTTGTCATAGAAGGGTAGTTGAGGCCAGTGACTCTGTTTCCCCCAGAATGCCACAAAGTATCTGGCTACCAGGTAAGATTACGGTACAGAGACTGGGTCTGGCCCTTCTTTTGCATGTGCAGGTGAAGCCGTTTTTCAGGGTGTTACCTCCACACTCCTGCTGGTGCTCCGCCATCATTAGAATTTCCTGGGGGGACCTTTACAAAGTACTGATCCCCAGAGCTACCCAGGAGTGGGCTCTGTTTTTCAGCCATGGAACCCTCCCACCAGCTCAGTGTGTGGAACTGTGACTTTCCCCATGACAGAGGACTATAAAGAGCCGATGGGAGGAATTGCAGAGGAAGGAGCACCAATTCCTGGTGGGAGGAGCTTGGGGGTGGAATGGGAGACACACAGGTAAGAACGGAGGCGGTGGCATTAGTTCAGCAGGCAGGTGGGTTGGCTTGATCAGGAATACGGGTTTGTTAGCGGGGAGGGTAATGAGTTTAAGGACTCCGAGGAGCCTTCCTCTATAAGCACTGGGGGCCACTTTTGACTAGCGAGCTAGGCCAGGTTCAGGCATTGTGTGGGGAGCAATGATAACATGTGTGCTATGACAGCCCTGGCTCACCTACTGTGGGGCCTTTTCATCATTTCCAATCCTGAGACTCTTGCTGGAGGAAATATAAGACAGTTCACTGGTCCTGTAGGATTTTAAGTTCCTGGAGGAAGCCTGCAAACTCAGTTCTTAAGTATTTATCAGGAGACATGAGTTCAGAACATCTAATTGTTACAGGAAAGCCTGGGTCACCTGATTTTACATGAGGCAGGAAGCAGGAGGGGGGCGTAGACACAGGTATCTTCCAATACTGAGGAAAGAAGGGGGAGGAGATCACAGTGGCTTTTAACATCTCAGTGTTGCCTTGGGAGGTTGGCACTGGAGCCTCGTAGGACAGGCTGATGGGATGGCCTCCATCATAGTGTGTCTGAAATCCTGGGTCTGGAAGGATGAGATTCGAAACACAATGCACCCCCATCTGTAAAACTGAAAACTATTGGTGCCCACCCGGAGGATTATTTAGGATGATGAAGTCAGCCTAATACAAGGCGGTGTTTTTCTCAAATTTATTCCCCAGACTTCTGTTTGCTTTTCCCTCTGCACACCTAGGAGTTGCTTATGGGGACTTGCTACCTATGGAGGACATGGGGCTGAAGCTTCGCTGGCTGCTCCAGCCCTAGTGACCCCACAGTCACACTTCCCATGGATTTATTTTGCGTGATGAGTTATAATCTTCTGCCATGTTTCCCACACATTCTTTTAGCCCCAGCCGAGGCCAAAATACATGGGCTGTGAGTTCTTATTTTTTGTGGGAGAAAGGCAAGTTTTCTTTCCTTATTTCTTAATTCTTGTGGATCCTCCTCTTCTGTAGTGGAAAGATACACCTGAACTACCATTAAAGAGATTTAGCCAAAGTGCCACCAAGAGAAGGTGAATTGGAAAGACTGCTGGCTGGCTGGGTATTAAGGTGATGCGAGAAGCTGGGTCACCGACCTGCCCTGTGTGTTCTCTGCCTCAGTTCCCCCTCTGGAGAGGAGATTCTGACAAAATACTCTCTCTTTGAGTTTCTTTCTGTTGGTGCCACTTCTTGACTCCAGAGTGACCCTCCTTCCAGGTCAGGCTCCCTCTCTGCCAACACTGCGGCCTCATGTCACTGCCCATCTGCACCCACCCCCAGTTCTTCAGTCCTATGTTAGCCTCCCCGCTGACCCTCCACCCACCTCCACCTTCAGCATTTTGGAGCACCTGCTCTGTGTATCCTCACACAGGTGCCTCTCACCCTTTGTCATCATCTTAGTGGATTGTCCTAACCCAGGAGTCAGGTCTCAGTCGAAGCCAAGGAAACTGAGGCTCAGATTGGTGCAGACAGCTAGCTGTCCAAGATCACCCAGCCCTCGACAGACAGCCAAACCTGGGCTTATCCTGGGACCTCCCAATCCACGCTTGCTTCCCTCTTGTAAATGGTCAAGAAAAACTTCCAGCTTTCCCCATTGTTCATTCCTTCTCCTCAATTCTCGTTTCCAATTTCAGGCAAAACTCAACTAACCAAACCAACCAAAAAGAAAAAAAAAAAAAAACAACTCTTGGTTAAACCTCTCTGCTCTGTCCCTTCCAGAGACCTGGGATTCTTTTTTGGCAAATCTGCAGGAGATGGGGGCCTAGCGAGGGAGAAGGTTTCCCCCTTCTACTCTCTGTGGCCAAGTTAGGGCATCATTTCTGAGGCCGGCTGCTTTGGAGGCCCCAGCCCTTGCCGCAGCCCCCTCCCCTTCCCCAGGGCTCCTGGCCTGGCTGAGGGGGCCCGGGTGCTTGTCAATGCATCTTAGCAAACGGAATGCGCCCTCTGACCCCGCCTTCGTCTCCCGTGAGTTTCAGAGAAGGTTCTTTTTTTCCAAACCGCTGCCCCTCGGCCTTCTGGAAACAAATGGAGCTTGATTCAGTCTGTGTGTGGCTTAAAAAGCTGCCGTTTGTGGGGGTTACTTGAAAAAAGTCTTCAGAACCCCTGTGATGTTTGAAGGACTTTTATTTTCAGCTGGGAGGATCCAACTGGAGCTAGGAATGCGCTTGGTGAGAGAGAAAGGGATCTGGGCCATCTGGGAGAGAAAGAGGCCCTTGGCTAGGCTTCCCACCTGACAGGCCCGGATTGGGTTCCTCACTAACTTTTTATTATATTCTGAATCATTGCAAATGAGGCTCCCTTGGGGACTAGAGGGTCCTGATAACTGAGAAGGCCAGAGGCTACATTTTCTAGAACATGCAAAACCTTGGAAGGAGTTGGATCAAAAAGTCAGAGCAACCAAGATCTCTTGGCTTTTTACCTTCCCAGCTAAATGAGAAGTTCCTTCAGCAGGCAAGGAGAATTTCTCAGCTTCCCTTGCTTTCCCATCAAGATGTACCTGTCCTGGGTCCCACCTTGCAACATACTGTTTCTCGAGGGTTCCACTAGATAAATGGGTAAGGGATCGAATAACGAGGCCTCTGTTCTTATCTCCCCTCTGCTACTCTGTAGCCTCAGCAAAGGGGGTTCCCTTCTTTGGGCCTCATTCTCCTCATTTCCATAATATGCAGCCAGGGTCAGACCATTTTTCTCTAGGTCAGGGCTCAGTAAAGGGCCAGATAGTAAATATTTTAGGTATGACTCAACTTTGCTACCAGAACACGAAATCAGTCATAGACAACATGAGACAGAATGAGTGTGGTTCTGTGTTCCAATAAAACTTTATTTCCAAAAATAGGAGGCAGGTGGTGGTTTGTCAACCTCTGATGTAGATCCCTGGGGTAAGATCTTTGGAGTTGCCACCTTAGGAGTCCCAAATGAGAGCATGGTTGTGCCAAAGATGGCAGATGGTCAGGGTAAATGGTTGAAAACCGGACTTTAGGGTCAGGAAAGCCTGGGTTCTAGTTCTATCTCTGAAGCATGACTGCTGTGTGACCTTGGGCCAATCACTTTTCCTCTCTGAGCCCCAGTTCCCTCCTTTGTAAAATGCAGACAATAATAGTACCTACTCTATAAGGTTAGTTGTTGGGATGACAACTTGGCAAGGCCTGGTGCATGCTAAGCTAACACATATCAGTCATGCTTTTATCTGTAATAGAAAGGCAGCATTCTCTGACCAGCTCTTTGGATCCATGATGAGCAAGAGGGAGAAGATTCCCATTTCTCAACCAAGGTTCAAATCCCACCTCTGAGACTAAATTGCTGGGTGACTGTAGGTAAAACATGTCAGTGCTCTGAGCCTCAGAGTCTTTCCTCTCTAGAACGGAGCCAATCATACCTGGCTCTCAGCAGCATTACTCCTCAAAGGGGCTAAAAGGAGCTTCCTCCTCTTCCATAGGCAGCCCCTGTTGTTATTGGCAGATGTCTAGGTGTCCAGCTTAGCACAAGTAGAGCCAAGGCTGAACTCCTGATTCTCTTTCTCACCATTCACCTATTTGTCCCCCAGTCTTCCCCCAGTCACCATCTGGCTCAGTCAAACTCCTAGGAGTTGTCTTGAGTTCTCCTCCTGTATACTCACATCCCATCTGTGCTAGATGTTGGTAAATAGGGTCTCTGTGAATTCTTCTTCCTGCAGTTCATGGTCCCTGTGTATTGTCCCTCCCATTAATAGGTGGTGTCTATTTTCCCTGCCCTTGATTCTGGTCTCAGACCTATGCCTTGCTTTAGCCAATTGAATGTAGCAGAAGTAACTCAGGCAGGATGGGGTGGGGAGGATCTGGGCTTAGGCTTCAAGAGGCCTTAGCAGCTTCCATTTTCATTCTTGTGCTGCCCTGAGCTATTATGGAAGGAAACCCAGGCTATCCTGCTGGAGAGAAGGCCACCTAGTGGGGACTGAGATGTTCCAGCCAACAGCCAGCCCCAAAGTTTAGGTATGTAGGTGAAGTCTTCTGGGACTCTCCAGCCCAGCCAAGCTCCTAGCGGAATGCAGCCATATGAGTGGGTCCCTTTGTCACTGTGTGGAGCGGAGACAAGCCATTTCTACTAAGACTGCTTAAACTTCTAACCCACAGAATCATGAGCAGTAAAATAATTGCTGTTTTATGTCACTAAGGTTTGGGTGGTTTGTTACACACAATGGAACACCATCCAGCAGCACATCTTGTCAAAGTTCCCTCCATCATGTTCCCAAAGCTGACCTTTTCCTTAAGTCCCAGACACCTTCATTTGTCACCAGTGTTATGACATTAGTCTTCTCCCTGATCTCCTGGATTCTACTCTGGTACCTTCTAAACTCTTCTCCTTTGGACCAAAGAGCTTTTAAAGCAGATTTCAGACTTGCCAATCTCTCCAATAACCCCCTTGCTTCTGGAACAGAATCCACCCTACTCTAGCCTACAAGTCCCTCAAGACTGGACTCTGGGTAACTCTCCACTCCAGCCCTGCCCCATCCACTCCACTGCAGTCATGCCGACCTTCCTTCTGTTTCTTGGAAACACTGAGCACTTTCTCACCTCAGGGCCTTTTGACCCAGTTATTCCCTCTGCTGGATCATGTTGCTCTCAGACTGTCTCCTTCTTGTCACTCAGATCTCAATTCAAGGCTTTCCTGCCCATCCCAACTAAGGTGACCTCTGTCCTTACTGCCCCAGTCACTCCCCGCTCCCTCTTTGTTTTCTTCATAGCACTTGAGAGACATTTTATAAATTCCTACATTACCCTCCTGAGCACCTTCTGAGATGTCCATCTTCATCATAGGCTAAGATTGTCTTCAAACCTAGGTAACAGGTAGGAAAAAGCTTTGCCTTTTCACAAAAACTAATAAACCATTTGCCCCTTCCTGACTTCTGGGCATATGCTGGGCCATCTAGGGACTGATTCACTCTTCTCAGTGACCCAGCAAAGGAGTTCTAACACTTAGCCCATTTCACAGATGAAGAAATTGAAGCTCAGAGAGGGAAATGGTTTGCCTGAGGCCACATAGCAAGTAAGGAGCAGAGCTGAGATGAGCCTGAGTTTGTGGGATCCATGCATGGGTTCTCACCACAATGCTGAATGACTCTCTTGCTGCCTCCACCCCTCTTGTGTGGCCAGTTCACTGCAGAGAACAAATCAAGGCTTTGGGCACAATCTGTGGAGAGGACAACCTTGCCCTCTCTCCCTTCCCATGCATTCCACACTCTGCTAGACCTCCCTGCTGCCTTTTTGCATGAGGACTGTTTTTCCCATCTCCTCTTTCCAAAGCCTACTGCAAGCTTCCACACTGTTTCTGAGGGCCTCATGTGACCATTGTTTGTGGCAAGCCAAGATCTAGGCACTTATTTCAAACTGAATGTTTTTGAAGGGTATGACTACACCCCTTTTTTCTCTATCTACTCCTCAGAAGTGGGGCTTGGACATTCATGGTTTCTAGGTGACCTACCATGGCTCAGCCCCCAGGAAGCCTGTCTAGCTCTCCACGCTGGTATCAGAGTAAGTCCTCTTCAGTGAGACTGAACCCTAGCTCACCACTCACCATTTGAGAACTCACTCATGGCCACTCTCTGGCTCAGTGATCACTTGCTGGCTGAGTGACTTTTGTCCAGATGAGTGACCACCATCCAGCTGAGTGACTGCTCGCTGAACCTCAATTTGTCATCTATAAAATGGGGACAAACATAGAGCACAGAGCACCTGTCACAAGATCACTGTAAGGATGTGACAGATGAGCACAGTGCCTGGTGCATTGTTAGCACTTGGTAAATGCCTGTGATGCCTCACAGTCATGATCCAACCACCATGCCAGGCTGGCTCAACCGCTTATCTCTCTTGAGCATAAGGAATCAGTGAGATAAATGAAGAGGGTGAGTGTGGTTATTTTCATTTTAATAATGAGAAACAGGTCCAGATAAGGGAGGTGATATGCTCAAGGCCAGGTGCAAATGAGGAAAAAAATAGGACTTGAAATCGAATCTTGGAGCCCATCCTCTCTGATGTGCCAGGACCCTCTCACTTTAGTAGTAGACATTTACTGAGTGCCTACTATGTGCACAAGCTGTACCAGATGCTGGGAGCATGGTCCTTACTCATAGAGCTGCAGGATGACTTTCGTGGCCCCTAGTCCTTTGCCTTTACTGGCAAAACAAGCATAAAAAATTATATTTATGACTATAACACTATAACAAGCATAAAAAATTATATTTATGCCTGTATTGTTTTCCAAGATGGATTATATTTATATTTTCCTTCTGACTTATAAGAAGTGAGAACATGTTTGTGGGCTTCAAAATGTAGTCGGGGCCCTAGGCACTGTACCTCCTGTTCCTGATGGAGACATCAGCCCTGCCTGCCTGACACAACTCAAAGAATCCCATGAATGAAGTTTAAATTAAAACCACGATGAGTTCCACAAGGAAGGGGTTCTGTAACCAGGGTTTGTAAGCAGGGTTTGGCCCATAATGGGCGTTTGGAGGAATATCTCTGAGGAAGTTGCATCTGAACTGAGACTATTAGGAATGAATCATTGACAAGTGCAGGAAGGAACATCCCAGGCTGAGGGAACAGCTTGTGCCAAGGCCCTGGGATAGGAGTGGAGGGTGCAGTGGGGCACAGAAAGTGGAGGCCAGCTCATGGTGGGGAGGCCTCAGGCTTGAAGCAGGAGGACATCATGATTTCTCCCTGTTTCCAGCGTGATCAATGCAGAGGATCTGGAATGGGTAAAGAATCTCCACAAAGAGGTGTCCACATCCTAACCCCCAGCACCTGTGAATGTGAAAAAGAGCATTTGCAGATGTAACTAAGGATCTTGAGGTGAGATATCTTGGGTTATCCAAGTGGGCCCTAAATCCAATGACAAGTGTCTCTATAAGAAGCACATAGAGAAGAAATGGGAAGAGAAGAGGAGAAGCCTTGTGAAGATGGAGACAGACATTGGAGCGATGCAGCAAAATTACAAGAGATGAGTAATAGTGATAGAAGAGTAGACAGAACCTGGCTATCAGGAACTAACTCTAGCTTATTTCTCAGTTAACTGTGTGGTCTTGGGCACATGAATCCTCTTTTGTAAACTTTTTCTTTAACTTTTTAATTTTGCAACTATAGACTCAAGAGGAGTTTCAAAAATAATACTAAGAGTCCTGTGTCACCCTTCCTCTCTAGCTTGTGAGTTGGTGACATCTTACATAGTCACAATCTCCAAAACAATCTGAAGCACAATCTTCAAATCATGAAATCGACTTTTGTACAATACCATTAACTAAACCACAGGATCTCATTCAGTTTTCAACAATTTGCACATGAACTTGTGTGTGTGTGTGGTTCTGTGCAACTTGATGCAGTCTATAGATGCCCTTGGCCCATACCCCACCCTTTCCCATTCCCAGGCAACCATTAATCTGTTCTCTAACTCTGTAGTTTTATCCTTTCGAGAATGCTATATCAATTGCCCACTTTGAAATTTTGATTTACATTTAAGAAAATGTTCTTAAATATTACTCTTCAAAAATGCTACAAGATTTCATCAACTGTACTTTCATCTCTATCTACAGAACAGAGGGTTATAAAGCAGATGGGGAAACTGAGGCTTAGTGAGGGAACCTGAATGAATTCAAGTGGGCCCATGAGCCCAGCTTGCTCCCTTCTGGGCCCCAAGGATTTCCTCAGCCCAGTGAAGACATAAACAAACAGCCTGGCCAGGTGAAAGATCTTGAAATAACTGGTCGGCCTCCCACCCACCTCATTCTGTGGGTGGTGTCTGGCTTCTGGGCTCTCTTGGGCATGGGGTCTGGGTCCCTCCCAGCTCAAGACAGTTCTCTCAGATGTGCATCTCCCATCCCATTCCCCGCCAGTGCTGGTGGAAAAACTGATGCCTTGGAGAGAGCTGGCAGGTAGGCCCCCATCCAGGTGAGCTGGGGCCACCAGCCCCATGCACAGACAGGCCCCTCAGAGTCAGGCGCTGGGCAAGGGCTCAGACACGAATGTCAATAAACGCCGCTGTTGGAGAGCTGACCCACGCCCTCGCTGGAATTAAGAGCTTATTCATAACTCTCTCCCGCCACCAAAATACACTTTGGAGAGGGCTAAAGTAAATAGTGCCGTTTAACCTGACCTCCGCAGGGCTCGTGGCCCTGCCCAGGCCCTGCCACTCAGAGGGGAAATTTGGCACCTTTCCCCCCAGACCACTTGGACCACCCCCAAATGCTCCCCCTTAGAGAAATAATCAGATCATCTCCACAGTCCAACAAGGGGGGTTGCAGAGGGTGGGGGGGCGGGTGGTGATGGATGGGGTTGGAGAGGAGGTGACAGCCCACTATTGATTGAGGGCACATTGCGGAATCTGGATTCTATTCCAAGAGCAGTGGGAAGCCATAGAAAGGATTTTAAGTGGGGGCATGATGTGAAATGATTTATGTTTTTGAAAATATTACTCTGGTTGCTGTGTGGAAAATTGACTGTAGAGGGCAGGAGTAGAAGCTGGGAGGCTACTAGAGACACTCAAGTAAGAGGTGACAGTGCCTTGGGCAGGGTGCGAGCTGAGAAGATGGAGGGAGGTGGTCAGACCCATGACAGATTTCAACAGGATGAGGAGATAGTGAAGGGGATGGAGGATCCATCTCTTGCTAGAGAAAGATGAGGGACGAGGGTCTTTTGTGGTGGGTGGTATAATCAAGCCATGATTCTGTGTGGTCATGTTGAGTTTGAGATGGCCAGGAGTCTTCCAGGTGGAGTTTAACAGGCGACCAGCTACACATACATGGAACTCTAGGAGGTTTCATTTTGGGATGGGGAGTGAACACCTTCACCCAAAGATGGGGTTTAGTCCCATGAACAGAGGAAACGACCTAGGCTGTGAACATAAGCGTGAACGACACCAGGACCCCATGTTAGGTAGGAGGGGCACATGGCATAGGAAACCCATGATGAGGGACCTCAAGCCTGGGGGAAATGATTCAAGAGGGAAAGAGGTGTCCACGGTACCCAATGCCTCTGAAGGGTCTAGTGGGCTGAAGTCTGGAAAGATCTGATGATTATCAGCAACATGGAAGTCACTGGTGACCCCAAACCAAAGCATGTCCAGAGAAATAGGGTGGGGAGACAGTAAGATCACTGGAACAACAACAATAACAAAGATGTCCAGAAACAGACTTCTGTGCCTGTGAAAATGTCATAAATGATGTAGGAAGCGTTACCAGTCAATGGAGAAAGGGTGGACTATCTACAGACGAATGCTGGTGATTATTCAGCACTAAAAAGAAATGAGCTATCAAGCCATGAAAAGACATAGAGGAACTGTAAATGTTATTACTAAGTGAAAGAAGCCAATCTGAAAAGGCTACATTCTATGTGATTCCAACTTTATGACATTCTGGAAAAGTCAAAACTATGGAGACAGTAAAAAGATCAGTGGTTGCCAGGAACTGGGGGAGGGTGTGATGAACAGGCAAAGTATAGAGGATTTTTAGGGGAGTGAAAGTACTCCGTACGATAACATGATGATAGATACATCTCATTAGACATTTGTCCAAACAAATCGAATGTTTGACACCAAGGGTGAACCCTAAGGTAAGCTATGGACATTGGTGGATAATGACGTGTCAATGTAGATTCATCCATTGTAACAAATGTCCCACTTTGGTGGGGGATGTTGACAAAAGAGGAGGCTAAGCTTGTGTGGGAGCAGGGGATATACGAGAAATCTCTGTACTTTCCTCTAAGGTTTGCTGTGAACCTAACCTCTCTAAAACTATAAGTCTTAAAAAAAATACTGAAAAATGATGATTCATATGCGCAATATGGAAGACAGCTTAAGGTGGCCCCCATGATCCAACCTCCAGATGTTCAGGCCTTCGTGTAGTCCCCTTCCCTTGAGTATGACTTACTTCTTTCTATCCCATAGAACATGACAAAGAGGACAGGATACCTTACATTATATAAAATCCTGCCTTGCTGACAGTCTCTCTTGCTCTTATTCTCTTTTTCTCTCCCTTCCCCTATCCTCCCGCCTGCCCCCAATTTCTGACTTTGAAGAAACAAGCTTCAGGGAAATCAATTCTACCATCAATATGAGGATCTCGAATGTGGATCTTTCCCCAGTCAAGCCTCTGATGAGAATCCAGCCCAAGCTAACACCTAGACTGTAGCATTTGGATACACTAAGCAGAGGATCCAGCTAAACTGTGCCTAGACTCTTGGCCCACAGAAACTGTGAGATAATAAATGTGGGTTGTTTTAAACAATCAGCTTTGTGTATTTTTGTGTAAATTTGTTTTGCAGCACAGACATGTAATATAAATAATATTACATTAGATTCAAAACTACACAGGTCACATACACTCAAACAAATTAATTTCAGATACATTAAAGATCTAAATACAAAAAGGAAGATAAAAATATTTCTAGTTGGAAATATAGGATATCAGTAACACTGGGGTAAGGAAAGATTTCTTAATCATAGCATATCAATCTAAAGAAAAAGGTTGACAAGTTGGACTACCTTAAAATTAAAAACTGCTTTTCAACTAAAGTAATCATAAATAAGTTGGAAGAGAGGATAAAAACTAGAAAAAAGATATCCAAATACATATAACTAAAAGAGGATTAAATCCATAATATGTAAAGAGCTCTTATAAATCAATAAGAATGACACTAACCACCAGTAGAAAAATAGGCAATGGGCATAACCAAATAGTTCTCAAAAGAGAAAACTCAAGTGGCTGATAGCCATGAATGATATTAAATCTCATTCATAATCATGAAATACAAATGGAAACAATGATAAGATACCACTCATCTGCTTGACAGAAATTTAAAAACTTGAGAATACCAAGTGTCAGTGAGCCTGGGGGCAATCAGGATCTTCCTCTGCTGCTGGTGGGAGTGTGAGTTGGCACAACCATGCTGGAGAGTGGGAGTATCTAGTAAAGTTAAAGCTATGTAACCTGACCTAACTATTGCTTCTTGGTGAATATCCTCTAGAACTGTTAGCCTGCTGCTCAAAGGGATACATCCCAAAATGTTAACCACATTGTTGTTAGTCATAAACATTTCTCAATAGAAGAGTGAAAAATAAATGGAAGTAAGCTCACATAGTGGAATACTACACAGTGGTGAAAATGAACCAATGCTATGTCAGTTGAGAAAACAAGAGTGAGCAAAAAAAGCAAGTTGCAGAATGATGCATGGAACAGGTTACCATGCATGTAAAGTATTAAAATGTGAAAAACATTGCTATATATTATGTGTAGACCATTCACATACAGCAAAAGTGTTAAAATATGAATGAAAAAGATAAGTATAAACTTTAAGATGGTGATTAACTCAGCAGAAAAGGAAGAGAAATAGATCCATAACATTTGATAACTTAAAAAATTTGAAGCAGGTATGACAAAATGTAGACTTTTGATAAAGCCAATGGCTGAGCGGTTCGATGTGGTAGCCACTAGCCATGTATGATTATTCAAATTTAAATGTAAATTAATTAAAAGTAAATAAAATTAAAAGTTTGGTTCCTCAGTCACACTGGCCACACTTCACGTGATCAATAGACACATTTAGCGAGTGGTTCCTGTATTGGACAGTGCAGATGGAGAACATTTTCATTATTGTAGTAAGTTCTTTCAGTGGATGCTGTTCTAGAAGTTTCCATATGTACTTTAAATATTTTGTAATACTTTTTAAAATGCAAGGACTAGAAGGTGAACAAAGGAGGTAGGGAAGGTGAAATCTTCTTTTGAAGAGGTTGGCTTGGGAGGGAAGGAGAAATTGGCAGAATAGTTGCAGGAGAGGGGAGTTCAAGGGAGGAGCCGGTGGAGAAGTGGGGCAGAGCCTTCTTCTGTTGTAGTGGGAGATGTCCTTGATGCTGATGGTCAGTAGAGAGGGAAGTTGGCAGTGGAGGACTCAGGGAACGATGGAAAGCACAAGGTCTGAACAAGGGACAGAGGAGGACACCATCCCCAGCGGCCCCCAAGACCCCTACCTGGTTTCCCTCTCTGAGTGACCCCCACCCTTCACTTTTCCAAGCTTCTGCCGGTGGAGATAAATAATGCCCGCCACGCCTGTCACAGATATTTGAACAACATATTAATCACTTTAACAAATATTAGCTCAGAACAGCAATAAACAATCTCTAAAATCTCCTCTTTCCGGCTGTATTACAATGAAAAATATGCTAATATGGGCTCCTAATGGATTGTGTTTGAATAACTTCCTTTATGACAATAAATGTTTAAGGTAGCATCACTCAGAGTCATAACCGGCATCTCCCAAACCCTGGAATGCCTCCCTCTGTTCTTGCTCAATTACCCTTTGTGGGAAAGCTCCAAATCAGCAAAGTTGTAGGCCTCGTGGCTATCCATCTAGGGAAACTTTTGGGGGAACCCACAAGAGGTCTGGCACTTGGGCTGTGGCTTCTATAGGCTGGCCTCATACACGATGTCTCCTTTAATCGTCCTAGAAGTTCTCAAAGGTCAGATTGTGGTCCCATTTCACAGATGGGAAGATGGAGGCTGCGAGGCATGAAGAGACTCACTCGGGCTCCTGAGTGATGCAACCACGTGCCTCCTTCATGCTGAAGTCAAGAGCCTGTGTGCTCCATCTCCACCCTGAAGGCGGGAGAGCTCATGACAGAAACTTCTGGAAACATCCATTGGCATTGCTCAACATTAACCCCACATGGGAAACTCACAGTCCTATTCGATGGACTATTGGGTAAGGTGATCCTGAAATTTCCTGGGTGCTTCCGCTTCCGTACCAAGCACAGATAGCTACCTCTCTGCTGGTCATGCAGGATCTTCTCCCTTATATGTCACCTTCTGCAATCAGCAATATTGTTTTCTTTCCCTTCGTTTCTTTCCTTGGTTAAATGCACTCTGGATCCCGTCATCATGCACAGGGTGAGAAGACCCCTGGAGTGATGGAGGCCAATAAGATCCTCATCCCAGGTTCCTTCCCCTCCTCCTCCTCCTGCTTGCACAGTATCACTTACTTGTGGTGCTGGTGTGATGCCAAGACTTCTTCAAGTTCATTCTTTCTTCTCCATCCTTGCCACACTTGCCTGAGTTCAGGCTATACCTGGGATCCTGCCACGACCTTTACAACCCCACTGTGAGGCGGATGAGTTGGGATCCCGTTGCAGCTCCAGCCCCTAAATGGGACAATGTCTGGGTCCCTTCTCCACCTGATGAGTGATGATGCTTTAGGTTATAGATTGGAAAACATTTTCTGTAAAGGGCCTGGTAATAAATATTTTGGGCGTGTGTGTCACAGGGTCTTTGTAGCAACTACTGGACTGTGTTGTAACAAGAAATTAGCCAGCAACAATACACACATGAAGGGCATGCCTGTGCCCTAATAAACCTTTATTTATGGACACTGAAATTTGAATTCGATAAATGTTTACATGCCATAAATTCTTCTTCTTTTAGTTTTTTTTACAACCATGTAAAAATAGTTAATGATGGTTGTAACTTTTAGTCTGTGGACTGTACAAAAAAGAGCTGTGAATTAGATTTGGCCTATAGGGTATAGATTGATGATCTTTGTTCTGGCTGATTAATTTTACCTAAAAAAAAAGTTTAGTTTTTAAGTTTTCTGGCATAGGCTTCTAGTGGCACTGGCATGGCCATTGCAGATGAGGCAGTTTGAAAAAAAAAGAGAAATTTTAGTGAATAAAAAGCACAAACCAAGGATCAGGATGATGTTGGGAGACGTGTGACAAGCAGGCTTCAAAGGCTGAGAATGTTCTGAGTCTTGATCTGGGTGCTGGTTACGGAGTGTTGACTATGTGAAAATCCATTGAGCTGGATTCTGATGAAAAGCGCATTCTAGCAAATGTATATTTCACTTTAGTAAAAAGTAAAGGAAAATGAAAGGGCTGATGATATCCTGTGCTGGTGGGATTTGGGGCACCTGGGCGGTCACAACCCTCACTGGGGAGAGTACACTGGGGCCACCCCCAAGGCAAAGCAAAACAAAAGCACAGCTCATGTCACCCCATGATGGCATCCATAAGAAGAGTCCCACAGCACATTCGCACACTCGTGTGCAAAGACTTGCATGCAAGACATTTATTTCAGCATTATCTGGAGTAGCAGAGACTGAGAAAACTTAAACACAGACCAATCCAATTGGCAGCTGCCTCTGTCGATAGATTACCACACAGTCACTGAAAAGAAGAAAGATGTTCTCCTTGTGCTCATGTGGAACGTTCTCCCTGCGTGCTTGGTAGTGTAAAAATGTGTAAAAAAAGGAATGGATAGTGACAGCCGCCATCAGTACATGAAAAGGGAACACACATGCTCATGCACACGTATATAAACAAGGAAAACTTTCTGGAAAGATACAAAAGAGGTAAGAACAGGATGAGAGGAGTCCACACATCCTTGGGGTTGTTTTAATTCCTTTTTGGCATGTGCCTGGTGACTTTACAATCAAGGTCAAAAGAAAAGTGAAAAAATTCAGAGGGATGGTTTCCCATACACTGAGTATATATTAAGCCCCCAGTATTTCCAACCACCTAAATCAATCCTTGGGCCCATCCCAGAGGGCCCAGAGCAGAACAGCCCAGTTGCTCTGCAGACCCAGCAAGCTCCTTGATGGTCTGAGAGGCGCAGCAAGGCGGGCTGTGAGTCAAACAATGGGCAGGACAAAGGACCCTTTGTGCTTTTCCTCTTGCCCTAACAGAGCCCCAGGACTGGGCCTCTCCAGTTACAGCCCCTGAAGGCCTTCCTGCTCAGCCAACTGAGCCCCAGGGTAAATATTCTTCCAGGATCACCTGTCAGGAGTGGGGGAGGGTCTCCTTGGTGACAGAATTACCACTACCCCCATTTTTTATCTCAGCCTCCAAAACATCTGCTCCCTGGTGGTATGGTTCAAGGCCAGGCAATTGGCTGGACTCCTGAGACACAGGCCAAGTGAGCTGGGCAAGCAGCTTCACCTCTCTAAACCTCAGTTTTCTCATCTGGAAGGTGGGGTAATAGTCGTGCCCACTTATTAGGTAAGCTGTGATGAGAATTCGAGGAGATGGTGAATGTGAGCCAGTGGTTCAAGAAATGGTATTTTTGAAAACAGAGAGAGTAAGAAGGAAAAAAAGGTGTAGATGCTTTGGAAAATAGTTCAGCAGTTGTTCAAATGATTATACTTAGAGCTACCAGCAATGCCACTCCTTGGTGTCTACCCAAGAAGAATGAAAACACACATCCACACAAAAATTTATACACAAATATTGATAGTAGCATTACCTACAATGGCCAAAAGAAGGAAACCTCCCACATACCCATCAGTGGCTGAGTGAATAAAACAGATGTGGTCCAGCCACACAATGGAATATTACTTAGTCATGGAAAAAAATGAAGTACTGACACGTGTTACAACATGGATGAACCCTAGAACATCATGCTGAGTGAAAGAAGTCAGTCACAGAAGACCGTAGATTATATAATTCTATTTATATGAAATGTCCAGAATAGGGAAATCTATAGAGACAGAAAGTAAATTAGTGGTTGTCAGGGGTTGTGGGTGGTGGTGGGAGGCTAAGAGGGTGACAACTATGAGGTACAAAGTTTTTTCTTGGGATGAAGAAAATGTTCTAAAATTGACTGTGGTGATGGTTGCACACATCTGTGAATATACTAAAAATGATTGAATTCTGCACAGTAAACGGTATGTGACTTATATCTCAATAAAACTTTATTCCCACATTTAAATAGATTTTTACTTTTAGAATAGTTTTAGATTTACAGAAAAGTTGCAGAGACAATGCAGAGTTTCTGCATATCCTCCATCCAGTTTCCAAAATTGTTAATCACCTTATGTTAATATGATACATTTATCACAACTAAGAAGCTAATATCGATGCAGTATTTTAAACTAAATTTCAGATTTTTTTTTCTAATTTCATTAGATTTTAGATTTTCCCAATATATATATTTTTTCTCTTCCAGGATCCCATCTAGGATACCACATGACAGTTAGCCAAGATTTCTCTTTAGGCTCCTCTGAGCTATTACATTTTCTCAGATTTTCCCTGTTTTTGATGACTTTGACAGTTTTGAAGAATATTGGTCAGGTGTTTAGGAGAATGTCCCTCAATTTAGATTTGCCTGATATTTTGCTGCTGCTTAGATTGGGGTTGTGGAAAGACTGCAAAAGTGAAGCATCATTCTCAAAACGTAACACCAAGGCTATCTGCTATCGCCGTGACTTATCGCTGATGATGCTGACTTTGATCACCTGGCTAAAGTAACACTGCCAGGTTTCTCTACTGTAAGATTACTTCCCTCTCTCCCTTTTTCAAACTGTACTCTTTGAAAGCAAGTCACTTGGCGGCGTAACCGGAGTGGAAGAAATGGGGAATTATGCTTGAGGGCAGAGGAGCTACATAAATTATTTGAAATTTTTCTATATGGGAGATTTGTCTCTTTCCTCCCACTTTTAAATTTATTCAGTCATCAATAAAGCTGTTTTTTTTTAAAGGTTAAAAAAAACCTTTTATTAAACAAAAACTTGGGGAGAGGCTCTAGGCAGAGACGAGACCAGAGGAGTGCAAGCAGAAGGGAGAATGAGGGAGCAGGTTGTGAGGAGAGAGGGGAGACAAGACAAAGTTGGGAGGTGGGTAGGCAGGGCTGGGGAAACCAGGCTCCGTTTTTCTGTGGGCCCTGGTTCCTGTGCCTGTCTCCCTGGAGGGGCCCCACTAATGCCGGCTGACAGGGAACTTCAATAGTTCTATAAGGAGGATGTTGGGGTGGGGGACTCTGTGAGATGGCCTGCTCACCTGCTTGGTGGGGTCTCTTAAGATGCTCAGCTTCCTCCTCACTTGGAAAGTGGACCTAATAAGCCCCATTGCACTCAGTGGTCTTGAGGTTTGAAACAGATGATGGATGTTCGGTAGTGTGCCTACCACATAGTAGGTGGTTGTTGAGAGAGAGGGAGCGAGGGAGAGAAAGAGAGAGAGAAGGGGAGAGAGATGGGGAGAGAGAAGGTGTGGAGAGAGAGAGAATGAGAATTTCATTGCCTTTATTTCAGCAATGTCAACTTTCTTTCCATAGTGGCTGAGGTACCAGGGTGGGGGGATAGCAGGGCAAAATTTTTTTTTTAACTTTGTATTAAGCTTTTTCTAACTTTTTAAAAAGTTTATTGGGGTAACATTGGTTACAATTATATAATTTTCAGGTGTACATTATAATTTGACATCTGTATATTCTATTGTGTGTTTACCACTTTAATTTTTTTTTTCAGCAGCCTTATTAAGCTATAACTCACATACCCATTTAAAGTGTATAATTCAGTGGTGTTCAAGATACTGAAGGAGTTGTACAGCCAGGAGGGAGACTTTTCAATGTCTATCCTTTTGCATTTTTTGAAATAGAAACCATGATAGTGTATCAACTACTGCAATTTAAATAAATAAACGGGTAAAATGAATAGCAATGAAAAAGAAGAAATGGGAGGGGAAAGCTGAGAATCAGGCAACCTGAATTTCTGCCTGTCACCTCACCTTCCCGAGCCTCAGTTTACCCTCTACAGCTCTTTTCTTCATCTCTTCCTCTTCCATGGCTCCAGGCACTTGGAGGTCCACTGCAGGCTCTTAGCCTCCTGCCTGCCTTCTGTGGTGTAGCTCCCAGCACACGGCAGGTGCCTGTCACAGTCACACCTCCTGGATCAGTGAGGACTCTAGCCTCCCAGCAATACTCTTGCTTCTATTCAGCATCTAGCAGGCACTGGGGCGGGAGTCCCATCCTGGGACAATCCACCCAAAGTTCCATGAATGGAGGAATCTTCTCTGCCTTCCCCTGTGAACCCCTCGATAAAGCTGCAAAAAACCAAACCAAAGCAAAACAACCCAACACAAGCAAGAAAAGCAGCTAAAGTTATTCTGAATGGCCCTGTTCTGTGGGAGTGTTTTTTAGAGCAATGTCTCAAATGAGTTTTTCAAAGCGCAATCTTGTTTGTGGTGAGGGAGGGCACAGCCAGGCAAGTGGATCTTTTCGAGGATTGGATAATAAATAAATCACTGCTGGCATCTACCAGAGAGCCTGAGGGCCAGGTGGGTGCATCTCCAAAACAGGTCCTTCCCAACGGTACTTCTACATATTGTGACCAGGCATGGATTCAGAGTGTGGGCCTCTTTACTCTGCTGGTCTCTTGAGTTTTTCTCAGCAGGAGCTAGTCTCCAAACTCATCCTGGAGAGGGTTCTGAATGTCTGCAAATAGAAGAAATGTGTAGGGCCTTAACAGAATAGTGATGATAGAGCTGAGGGAGGTAGCCAGGCCAGTGGGTCATAGTCAAACCACGAGGGATAGGCAGGGCTGGGGGTCCATGGGAGAAGCTTTGGGTACTGGGATAGCCCAGGCAGTGACGGCCAAGGTCCTGGGGTGGGATGCACTCAGACACAGCCTCGGGTTCCCAAATGGAGTCTGTCCTTCCAAGAAGGGCCTTGGAAGGAAATGATTATTGAGCACCTACTGTGTGCTGGGCCCAGTCCAAAACCTTTCTGCAGACATGATTTTGTGGGATTGTCATATTAGCTTTGCAAGGAGGGCTGATCTTGTCCTCACTTTGCAGATAATAAAACTGAGGCAGAAGGGAACTGAAGCCTATAGCTCAGTATCCTAAAGCCAAGAAGAGGCTGATCAAGATTTGAACCCAGGGTTTGGGCTAAATTTGGAGCAGGTTCTCTTGGAGTTAGAGGCCAAATACCTGGACTAATGGTCCTTTTTGGCCTCTTATCATTCCCTTTGTCCGGATCTCAGCTTCCTCATTTGTAGGTAGTACTGATGCCTGTAGGTGGTGTTAGGGGGTTACAGGACAGTACAGTGTAAACAGCGAAGCTCTTTGTACAGGCCAGGGAGTATTATTATTAGTCGTGTGCAGGTAGCTAACACCATTGCTGCCCAGCCCATGGCTCCTTGCTGCCAGTCCTTAGTGCAAGGGTGCTAATATACCTGGGGAGCACCCTCTGGCCAAAGGCGGACTCTAAGAGAGTTGAAGGATTAATGTCCCAGATCCCTCCTTCCTAGGGTGGGACACTACCAGACATGTGTCACATGGTTCCTAGAGTCCCCAGCAGGATGGAGCTCCAGTTGCCTACAGCCAAATCTTGCTTGGTAACGAACCTTTCTATCCCTCGTATCACTCTCCATCCTCTTTCACCTGGCACTGCGGTTCTTGTCTCCGGTGTGCTTCCGAGCACCTACTCTAGACAGTGAGGAAAGGGATGTTTTTTTGAAACAAGAAGCAAAGCTTTAGCATTCCTACCACCTCTTCTCTTCCCCCAACCAGGGCGGGAAGCATTCCACTTTTGTCACCTGGAAGAGAAAATGATACTTTAGTGATATAAACAATAAATAGGAAAGAATTGGTGACCAATGACTCCTTTCAACCCCCCAAACTAGGCTCCCCAGGTGGATAGGGGAGCTAGAAGCAAGGTGGAGGCTGAATGCCACCATGGTCCCCACCACGTGACTTATGCAGCAGGCGGGCTCAAAACCTAGCTAGTGTAGCTTGAATCCTGCAAGTTCAGTTACAGGAAACTACATTTGTGTCCTGCATACTTGAGTTCAGGCCAAGAGATTCTTGATAGTATTCAGAGAGAAGCTTGTTTTCCTGACTCACTTGCAAAGAACTACCCCCACCTGCACCCATGGCCTCCCCCCACCTCTGAGTTTTCCCCCACCTGGCCCTGAGTCATCTCGCTCCTTCCGGCCTGGAGGCCCCAGGATATTTTCCAAAGGGGCCCAGCCTGTTTGAGGAAGGAGACACCTGAGGGGGAGCACCTGGCTTGGGGGTGCTGTCTTCTCCAGACAGGAAGAGACACTGTGTTGAGATTTTGGAGAGGCTGGGTGGGGCAGGAGGCAAAATACCAGGGAACTGAGACAGGCTGGGGGTTTTGGGGGAGGAACTCTCTGCTGGGGTCTCCTCAGCCAAGCTCTGCTGTGTGACCCTGAGGAAGTCACAGCCTCTCTCTGGGCTCTGTCCCTACAGAGTAAAGGGCTTAAGTCTGGTCTTCTGTTTCCCATTCTGAATGCTCTTTGAGTCTTCCTCTATTCATTCATTCATTCATTCATTCATTCATTTCCTCCCACTCCATGCCTAGCCTTGCACACTGTGCAGAGGATTCAATGATCAATAAATATGCACCCTGTCTTGGGAGCTCGGTCTGGCAGCGGACAGATGTTTAACAGCCAGTTACAAGAGAAGGTGGGGCTGGGCATGTTATCAAGGGCTGGCATCTCTTCTGGAGTCCCTCCTTTGTGCCAAGCCCTGGGCGTGCCTGATTGACTTCATTGCATTCTCAGAACTTTCCCAGAGTCAGGTCCTTGTTCATCTCCATGTTCCAGGTGAAGAAACTGAGGGGCGAGGTTTGAGAGCCAGCTGGACTAGGAAGGGAGGATCGCGACTGGTATTTGAACCAGGCTCAAGGCCTAAGCTCAGAATCACTCGTTTTACTTCATCTTAGAACAGGAGTGAGCAGAGGACATTTGAGGAACTGAGACAGCAGGTATCTAACCTGTCCCTAATGGAAGGGCAGAGGGGGAGAAGCACTGATTTCCTCTGCCTGAGGATCCCAGACTTTATTGTGACATTGCCTCTCCCGCCCCTCAGTGGGACTCAGCTTGAGGGGCTACAAGTCAACATTTGTCACAATAACATAACTAATACTAGCTAATATTTGTGGGTGATGATCCTTCTTAGCTGTGATTGGTTGGCTTGAGTCAAGGGCTTGACCTCAACCAATCATTAGAGTTGTACTAATAGACTACTATCCAATCCACATTAAGAGGCAAGGAGGGTGCTGCAAACCATGGTGCTCTTAGCAGAGGAGTTAAGAAAAGAGGTGTCCTCTAATCCAGGGTTTTAGGTAGATCAGCTCTTTAATCCCCACAGTGAGGCTGAGGCACAGAGAAGCTAAAAGACTCGCCTAAGAGAATATAGCTTGTAAGTGGCTATGCTGGACTTTGAACCCTCAAAGTCTGGCTGTAGAGTCTGCTTTTAACTTCAATATTACACTGCCTCTCAGGTTAAAGTCAAAGCTAAAATCAATAGCATCCGCTTGGAAGTGGAGTTGGGGAGGGAGGGGGCATGGAGAAGAGGTGATGATCCTTTAACTTCACTAAACTCCTCCTACTCTTAGCCTTTCCCCAGACCCCACAGTTGACTCATAGAGCAAAGATGGCCAAATCTGGCTGGCACCTCACAGTTCGACCTTGACTCTGTGGTTTCCAATGGTGGAATCACTACAGGGTCTGAAGAAATAGATCATAATCATGCCGGTTCCAGCCCCAGCTGCTGCATGTCAGCTCTGCATAGGGGACTCATGTTAGACAGTGCCTGCAACAAGTTCAAGTGACTTCTTGAGAACACACCTCAGGGTCAATAGGCAAGGTTTCTTTTCTTGACTCTGTGTGTGTGTGTGTGTGTGTGTGTGTGTGTGTAACAGTTTAGAATCTACTAATCTACTGTCATCAACACATTGTCTCCCTGAAAAGATATCTCTTGCTTTAATGTATTTAATTTGATTGCTGAAATATCCAGTGAAATGTCTCTAAACTAGTACTTTTATCCCAATGTCCTTTTGGTGGCTTCGATTAAACACATTCTGGAAATAATTCCAGAATTAACCTTCCTTGTTTATTTTCCTTCTTTCCTTTCTCTTCTCCCTCTCATTCCAGCATCTGGCCTTGAATAAACCTGTATTGTGCATTTACTATTGGTCAGGCCCCATGTTAACATCCTGGGGAGACAAAATGAACTTTTCTTGGGCTTAAATGAACTCCTAGCCTTTTAGGGGAGACAGATAAACAATTGTCATGTAGTGGGAACCCTTGAGGGCAGGAGGGAGGGAAGCCATCCCTGCTGGGAAGACTTTGCCAGGCAGACATCAGAGGCTGGGGACCAGGGAAGGGAAAACTTTCTAGGCAGAGGGCACAGCAAGGGCAAAGGCAGAAGGGTGTGGAGAAGTCTAAGTTCATGAACGATTGTGATTTGGTTGTACATAGGGAGAGTTGTAGGGGTTGAGGCAGGAGGCATAGCCAGGACTCAGACAGACCACTAAGGGATTTGCCACAGCAGAAGGAGGACACGTGAGTGGTATCTGTACTAGTTGTCCAGAGATGCTGTCCAAGCTCTCCATTTTGAGGCTGGCACGATTCCTCTCTGAGCCTCGGTCTTCTCATCTTTAAAGACAGAGGCTTGTTCTGTTGGCGTTTAAGGCATTTTTGACTCACCATCTGATGTATTTCAATGATATCCCTTCCTTTGTCTTCACTGGAATCCCTCCCCAGCTCTATAATCCTTAGTAGGTCTTGACCCCCAGACTCCAGCTGGCTCAGAGATAAATTGATCTTCCTGATCCTGGTGGGTCTTTCCACTGAAGCTTTGAGGGGACACTCCTGGGGTGTTATTGCACACCACCTAATTGATTTTGATTTTATTTTCATAGCTGTGGTGTAATTATGAAAACCTGCTGTAATTATCAAAATACAACTCAGAGTATTTCATTATTAAAGTACCCCTATGGCCTATTATTAATTCATTAGTTAAATTCAGATTATATCACTTAATAATTAATGTGCAGGCATGGATCTAGGGAACTTGGCCACTGAGAGTCACATGGCAACTGCGGGAGGCAATGGCAGGTTTGGAGATTGAAAAAGATGGAGATGGGAGAGAATGTAACAAACAAGAGGAAAAATGGTGCTCAGGGAGGGTTGATAACCAGCTACTGCATGACATTTGTTAATTATTAATTCAATAAACACTATTGCCTGCCTACTATGTGCTCAGAACTTTGAGTACTTTACGATCCAAATATTAATTATTACAAGATGGTTCCTGGGTTTTTCTTTCATATATCTGTACATTTATCTGCTCATCTAGTCACCCACCTACCCATTCATTTATTTATTATCCACTCAGTTTATCTAGCCAGCCAACCAGCCAGCCAGCCACCCATCTACTTACTCACATTTACCTACTCATTCATTAATTTATTATTTCACTCAGTCCGTCCATCCATCCATCCATCCATCCATCCATCCATCCATTTTCCATTCATCTACCACCTACCCATCCACTATACTCGCATCTGTTTATTGAGTACTTTCTATGTTCCAAGCATGGAAAGTACTTCAAAGAACAAACTCTGTTCTCTGCTCTCAGAAAACTCACTTTCAGTGTGAGGAACAGGGGACAGGCATGCAGACCAGTGTTTTGATGGGGAATAATGTGAGCATATTGGGAGCTCAGGAGGAGTTTGGCTTTGCTTTGAGGAGAGGGGTAGTGTTCAGGGAAAGCTTCCAGAAGGAGAACTGAGGCAGAAAGGGAAGAGTAGGGTCAGGGCAGCCAATTCAGGAAGAACAGCTTATGGAGCCAGAGGCCTGAAGTGGCTCAGTGTGTATGGGTTGGTTGGAGGTGTGGAGACCCGGCCAGTGAGGTCAGCAGGGTCAGATATGGAGGCCTCTTGGCCTTGTTAGCTTTCTAAATTTCATTTTCAGAATAATGGCTGTTAAGCAGAGAGTAAAATGGTTTTGTGTTATTAAAATATTTTTCCAGCTGGAGTTTGAAGAATTGACTGGAAGGACCATGACTGGAGGCAGAGAAGATGGGGAGAAGATGGGGCAGGCATCTGTGTGAGCAGTTCTGGTGCCCTCGCTAGAGTACAGTCAGGAGACAGAGAGAAGGAGCTGGACTGGAGGGACAAAGAGGCGTTAGCATCCTGGCCATTGGGGCGAAGGAGAGGGAGCATAAGGGATGACACCCAGTATGGCCTGGGCTCTATTCTCACAGGCTCCAGCTGGACAGGCCAGTTCAGTCCAAAAAACTTTTCTAGAACACCTATGTGCCAGGCTCTATGTAAAGAACCAGTGGTCTCTAACTTGATAATTCAAGAAGCAGCCTGGTATGTGCTAAGATCTAACCACAGACAGGGAGCACCAAGTACCAGGGGTGAGATGGGCACTGGGTCTGTGGAGGTCAGCAGAGTTTATATCATTGAGAATCTCAGTGGTCAGGCCAAGGAGGTTAGATGTTTCTTGAGACCACTGGGGGTCATGGGAGAATTTACAGCCAAAAAGTAGTATGACAAGAGGTCAGGTTAACGGAGATGGATGGCTCTCGTTACTATGCTGAGAGTGGGCTAGAAGGGCCTGGAGGCCAGGATATATTAAGGAAGCTGCTGATGGCATGTAGGAAAGAGATTAAATGAGCCTGTCAGGAAAGCGTGGCTCCTCCACTTACTTGCTGTGTGATCTTGAGCAAGTTACCTAACCTCTCTGTGTCTCTGGAAAATGTAGATTGTAATAGTTTCCATCTCACAGAGCTGTCATGAGGATTAAATAAAGTAACACAGGAAACACATTAAGCATTGGAACAGGGCCTGACACATAACAGCTTGTATTGGGACCATAGGAATGGTAATAACCTTTGACCTTTGAGGACTCAATTTCATCACCTCTAAAACAGGGATTACAATGGTGCCTGCCTCAAAGGGTTGTTGATGATTCCATGATTTGATACACATAGTGCACTAGCATAGATACCGGCTGAATTGCTTCAGTTTGTGGGGTCAGCTGCAAAATGAAAACGTAGGGCCTCTTGTTCAAAAATAATTAAGAATTTCAAGACGGCAAAAGTACAACATTAAACCAAGCACAGGACCCCTTGTGTCGATTTGACAGGTTGACAAGGGAAATTCTAGGCGAAAGGAACAGTTTGTACAGAGGCTTTCAAGGAACCTAGAACAGAAAGTCTGAAAAGGGGATTATCTCCGAAAATCTAAGCCTGCGGCCGCCATGACCCTAAGGCATTTGCCGGATGCTTCAGACACTGGGTGCCTGCTTTGGAGATCTTCCACGCCCAATTTTGAACAGGGGCCCAGCAGGGCCAAGCATAATCCACCCCCTCAGGCCAGGGATCTGGGTTAGTTTTCCAAGGACATATAGCCTCTTTGGGGCAGAGCCTGAGCTGGAGCTGGCATTTGCACCTCTCACTAGGATCCCTGCCAATTCTGAGCATTCCACAGACAACCAGGAGTGGAAATAATTCAGAGAAGCTTAGGAAAACCGAGCAGGCCAGTTGTTTTGTCATTATCATGCTTCGGAAAGTATTGGGAGCAATGAGAGAGGAACGGGTCTACAGAATGTGACGTTTCCCTGTTAGCTTTTGAAAGTTTTGCACAACATATTTTATGTGTGTTTATAGAAAAAAATATCCCAGACCCAAAATTGATTGAAAAAATGTGTTGTTATTGAAAGGGCTGAGTTGAACTCTCCACAGAGCGTGGAGCTCGGCAAGACTTGGAAGGCGAAGATTTCACATAAATAGTTGTGCCGAGTTGTTATGGCAACTGAAATTTGAAAAGTAAATAGGTTTGGGGGAAATATTTCTCCTTGTCTCTGGAGGAATTTTCTGTTGGGGATCATGTGCAAAAGGAGAAGTTAATATAATGCCCAGGGGCCTTGACATATTTTGTCAAGGGACAGAAATGGGATGTTCCTCGAACATGGGTCTCCATGTCAGTGAGGCAGGCTCTGTCCTTTCCCTGAATAGGTGCTGAAATGGGATGATGTGACCTGGACCTTGCATGCTGTGTGGCCTTGGGCCAGCGACATGCCCTTTCTGGGCCTCCACTTTTTAGTCTATAGAATAGTTTGGTTGAAATTAATAATCACGCAGTTTGATAACTCTTGTTTTTGAGCCAGACCCCTGCTTGTGGATTCAACCCTCAAAGCCTGCTGAGGGGGGCATGTTCCTTTCCATTGGAGAGATGGGGAAACTGAGGCCCAGGGAAGCGTGGAGACCCGCCGGTGATAACACAGGAGTAAATGGCAACATCAGAAATTCTCTTGAGTTTTGGCCCAGAGTTTTGTTTTGTTTCTTCCTGCTGCATTCCTGTGTGCTGTTGCTCATGTGTGCTGGCAGCTAGCCCATCATGGTGAGGCCGTAGTGATCACCCATCCCAGCATTCCCTGAGAAGTCAAGATGCTGGAGGCCACTGGCCAGCGCCGTCACCTGCAGGAGGTCAACAGGGCCTTGTGAAGGCTGGAGAACTTCACAGGTGGAAACAGGGCAACTGTTCCCAGGCCTTGCTCCAGCTCCCGTGTCCCAGGATGCAGCACTCTCTCTCCAGGTAGAGAGGCCCCGGAGCTCTGCGGGTCCCTGCTTCTCCCCTCTCTGCAGCGGGAGTACTGTGCTCCAGACAGGAAAGGGCTGGCCTCGGAATGAAAGGCCATAAGCATAATGACTCTCACGAGTTTGCCTCTCTGGGGACATTCAAGCTCATAGGCTAGACAAGGGAGAAGGTTCTGTAAGGTGGAGGTTGAGCTGGATGATGCAAAAATACCCCCAAAAACCCCAACCTGGGGGTCCAAACTTTTGAGGTCAGATTAGGGATTCAGATCTCGGGGACTGATCTCAGTTCTGGGCTCTTTGCTTTGTCCATCCTTAATGGAGTCTCCAGTGTGGAGCAGGCCACAGAGAGAAAGGTCTGGAAACTGTCCTTTCCCTCATACTGGGGTCAGAAAAACTGTTCGCCTGCTTGGAATATAGAGTGTACACACAGGTGTATGTGAGCATATGTATCTGTCTGTGTGTGTATGTCTGTCCATGTGTGTACCTCCATATGGTTTTGTGTTGAGCACCTGTGCAGAAGCTACCCCACTTCTACCACTTCTGTCTGAATCGCCTGGGACTTTGCTAAGATCTCAAATCACTATGGGGCGCTTTCAGAATGCACCTGCTGGGCTATTGAGAAAGTCTGGTGAAGTCTGTCTACAGGGCCACCTGCCTTCTCTCCCCAGGCTGGCACCCCAAATGCACTTGCCTCCGAAGCAGGCCTTGGTGGCTGGGGGAAAGGTGCCACAGCACCAGATGCTCAGGGCAGGCGTGAACAAACTTCTCCAAGTGCAGAGACATCCGGCTCCCTGCTCCTCCCAGCAGAGCCCCAGCCCCATGTCGAGCCGCCCCGTGCCCATCTCCCTGTTGTAACTACATGGGACCAGGGAGTCTCCAGGGCAGATGGGGAGACACACAGTGGGTGGGAGCACTTTGGGGTGGGGGGAAGAGACAGCAGTACCTGAGCACACAACAG
This sequence comes from Macroglossus sobrinus, assembly GCA_004027375.1. NCBI lineage: Eukaryota > Metazoa > Chordata > Mammalia > Chiroptera > Pteropodidae > Macroglossus > Macroglossus sobrinus. Next base: position 179,191 of record PVKZ01002191.1, read on the forward strand.
GAGTACCTTGTCTGAGAAAGTGAGCCTTGGTATTGAGGTTGTGAGCTGTTTTTCAAGAGAAAAGGAGACGAAAGGAGGAGAGAGACAGAAATGGAAAGGGACATACACAGAGATATCTGTGTGTGTGTGTGTGTGTGTGTGTGTGTGTGTGTGTATCTTTCCACTTCTGTCTCTCCCCTCTTTTCCTGTCCCCTCTTGAAAAACTATCTATCATCTATCATCTCTCTCCCTCTCTCTCTCTCTCTCTCATCTATCTATTGCCATTTATCTATCATCCATCCATCCATCCATCCATCCATCCATCCATCCATCCATCCATCCATCCATCGAAAGACAGAAAGAAATGGAAAAAGAGTGAATGTAATTTTGGAAACTCAGGGAAAGCTATATTGGAAAGTGACCTACACTTGGTCTCCCAGAACCCAGAACTGGACTCTGTCTTTGGTCAGCTGGATGACCTTGGGGAGGCTCTCACCCCTGAACCAGGACTCCCTCATCTCTTATTTCACAGCATGAAGATGGAGGCATGAGAGGGTGTCTGGCATGCTGCAAAGAGCCACCTGAATGTGTGTTCCTTCTTACCAGGTCTGGGGGCCTCCAAAGGTAATATTCCAGGAGGTGTGTCCCACACTGCCTTGGGAGACCACCACCAAATAATTGGAGCAGCAGAGGCTATGAATTGCCTGCCTGAATATGTTTGCTCCCCCTTATTAATGGGACCTGTTATTTTTGGTAAGGTACGTGGCTTCCCAAAATAGAGACTGTTTCTCAACCTCCCTTGTTGCTAGGTATGGCCAGGTGACTAAATTTTAGTCAAATAAGATGCAAATAGAGTGATGTGGAACATCTTTTTTTTTTTTTTTTTTTAAAAAAAAACCTCTTTAAAACAATTGGTGGGCACTCCTTTGTCTATTCTTCCTCCTTGCCAACTTCCTGCTGTCTGGAAGAGTAACACGATGACACTCAAGCAGCTGTATTGGACCATGAGGAAAAAGTTTCGTGCGAAGTATGGACTGCCTCCCTCTGTCATGTTATGTCAGTGAGAAATAATCTTTTATCTTGTCCTTCAACTTCTCTCTCAGTCAGTCTCAATCCTAATGGATAAAATAGGGAAAAGGTAATTTCTGTAGTTTTCCCTTTCCTTCTATCTGAGCTGCTCAGAGATGGCAGAGACAGGGAAATGTCTACTTATCTTGCAGTGGTTAGTCTGGCAGAAAAATACTATCAACAGCAATATAATACTTTAGTAATAATAATGACAATAACAGCAGTGTTATTTATTGAGCACTTACTATGACTCAAAGTTGTACAGCTTATGAGAGTTGGGGTCCAGATCCTACCTGGTGCCAGTCCGAAGCCAAGACCTACAGGTTTCTCTACCTGGCTTTCAAGGCCCTTCATATGCCAGCATCTTCCCGGCATGTCCCTCTCCCTCCACTGCCTGTTAAAAATCTGCCCAGTGCCACAACCACCTCTTCCCGGCTGCCGAGGCACCTCTCCCCCAGTCACACTGACCACAGCCTTCCTTTCCTGGCTCACAGTGGGTATGAAATGTTGGGTTATCCTGCCAGCCAGTTCCAGGTCCATGGCTTTCTGGTTTACCACTGAACTCTCTGCTCCATATTGTGGCCATGGGGGTGCACTTCTGTCTCCCCTACCAGGCTCTCAGCTCCTAGTCTGTTTCTAGCCCAGAGCCTGGCACACAGTAGGTGCCCAGGGGAGGTCTGATAATGAATGGAGGATCAGGTATGTAACTGGAGCTTAGATCAGCACGTGGCAAACTGCAGCCCATGGGCCAAATACCACCTGCCTCCCACTTTTGTACATAAAGTTCTATCGGAACACAGACGTGCATTTATTTACACGGTGTCTACCACTGCTGTGTTCATGCTGCAGTGACAGAGTGAGCAGCTGTGACAGAGACCGTGTGGCCCACAAAGCTGAAAATATTTATTCTCTGGTCCTTCATAGCCCATGCTTGCCAAACCTGATGTTAAAAGAAGGAAAAGAGGAGATGGATGGGAGGCCTCTGAGGTCAAAGGGCGCTGCATCCACAGTGCAGACTATTCTGGCTGCTGAGCTGGCCTCAGTGGGCACCTTCTCATTACCTAGGATGGTCCCTGCCTAAAACTGAGCAAGGGAGATGGAGACCAGGCCAGGCAGAAAGCTGCAGGAAGAGGAGGAGGCAAGAAGAGAAAGTCACTCTTGAAAAACCCAGTCCCCTCAGACTCTCTCCGCCGCTCCCCTCTACTCCCCTCCCCTCTCCTCCCCTCCCCCTCACTTCCTCGGCATCCCCAACCTCTGAGGACCAGGCCCAGCTGTTGCCCTTGCAGGCCTGGCTCCAGGAAGCTCATCAGAGGAGGACCATCAGGTTGCATCCAATTTCCCTGGCCTCCTCATCGAAATGAGAAATCTGAGGCCCGGGCAGCCATGGAGAGCTGATAACACAAGCTCAGGTGAACCTCCTCACTTATCACCACCAGGGTCACCTCTGTCTCGAAAGACTAGTTTTCCTTAAAAAAAAAAAAATTGCCTGGGCCATGTGATGGGGTTGGCTGTGATAGGAAAAAAAAAAATAATAAAGGAAAGAAAAAAATAGAAAGTGGCAGAGGAACATTTTATTTTTCCAGACTTGGGGGAGGCGGGAGTTCTGCACCCCCTCCTCGCCTCCCTTCCCCCCTCCAACCTCCAACAGAGGAGCAGCCTAGCTCACATTGGCCCCAGCCTGCCAAGAGGGAACCAGGGGAGGAGGGAAAATGTGGAATTATTTAGATGGGGTGTCTCTCCACATGGCAACAGTTGCCACACAAAAGAGATCACAGCCCAGACTCCGCCCAGGGTGGTTTGGACAACAAAGCCAGTGTTTGTGCAGAAAGCAACGGTGAGGGTGATGAGGCAACAGGGGTGAGGGGTGTCTGCCTGCTGTGTACTCTGTCTCCCTTGGACCTTCTCCCCTTCTGCAGTTTCTTGCCTGCCTCTGAGTCACTAGTCTCTCTCTAGTCTCTCTCTGCTTTGGGGTCCCCGTTCCCCTGTTTTTCTCTCCATGCATCTCTTTGTCTCCCTCTTCTGTCATTTCTCTCTGTCACTCCATATCTCTCTATCTTCCTGTTGCTTTCCCCCTCTTCATCTCTGTGCTTTGTCCCATGTAGTGTGCGCCCCTCCCCATCTGTGCTCCCTCACACTGTTCCCATTTTCTCTCATATTTGTCACCTTTTCTCATCTCTTATCTCATCTTTCCCATGTCTTATCCTTCTTTCCCTCTTGGTTTCTTTGCCTCTCTCTCTCTTAACATTTCTCTCTTCCTTCGGAGTCTCTGTCCTTCTCAATATTTCTGTCTTCTTCCCCACCCTATATCTGTCCCTGTGTACATTTATGAAAGTGTTTCTCTCCTCTTTCTCCCCCTGTCCCCATGTCTCTGCCTCAACTTCCCCACTCAATTAAAAGACGCTTTCTCTTCCATTAGCCTCACTGCCTCCCAAGATGAGGGGGCTGGTTCTCACAGACCCCTGTGTGGACTCTCTTCTCAGTGCTCTGGTCCCACCACATGCCCTCATTTGTCTGAAGAGTGGCTTAGAGTGTCAGAGACGCCCACATCACAGGATGTCTCTACTCCAGTACTCTACCTGATGAAGGGGCAAGTGTGACAAAATGATCCCCAATCAGAGTCCCTGGGACTGAGGCTGGGCCCCAGGGGCAGGAAGGGAGACTCAAGAGAGGCTCAAAGTTAAATCAGTCTAGCCTTATTTTCCTCGAGCTCAGGGTTCCACAGAGCACACCCATCCCCAGTACCAATCGAGTACCAAGCAGGCACTGGGCCTTACCAAACACAGAACAAGGTTCAACTCTTGGCTATTCCACTTACTAATTGAGTGACCTTGGGTAAGTCACTTCATCTCTGTAAGTCTCATTTCCTCATCTGCAAAATGGAGATCACAATAATACCTATCTGCTCGGTCAGTGTGGCAATCAAAAATTTAAAACTGTAATTCTTTTAGAATATCACCTGGCACTTAGAAGGCTTTCAATAAATATTGACTTTCATTATTACTAGGGAAAAATCACCAGACATGAGAGCTAGTACATACTATGTGAGGTCAGAGGGGAAAGGACATTTCAGCTGGGGTCTTGCAGGTTAAGTAGAAGTTGGCCAAGTTTACAGAGGACCTTTCAGGTTGATGGTACAGCGTGAGTCAGTGTTATTCAGTAGATGAAGAAATAGAGGCCTGGGGAATAGGCCTTAGTCATAATTATAAATTCCAGACAAGGGAGTGTGGTGAGCCTACAGGTCGATGTTGACATGTACTCTACTTCTGCCCCGGAAACCTTAGGAACAAAAGGGTGAACAGATTGATGCGTCCTAAAGTGCACACTACTTTCCATGCCATTCAATCTGCTCCTGTTTGTTCCCTAGGCAGCGAGCAGGCATACAGTTAGCCATCCCAAGGGATGGATCCAGTGGAGCAGGAGCAGCCAGCCGTTGGCAGGTCGACCCAGCCCGTTCTCCAAATGGAGCATTCTTGGCCCCGAGCAGCTTGCAGATGCTGGAAGAAATGAGGAAATGTGGCTCGGATCAGCTGATTGGTATTTAGATCTCTCCAGAACCCAAGCTACAGCCCCTTGCCAGCCTGGGCAGCTGGGAAACACTGCCAGTGTGCTTGGTCTTCAGGGCTGCTTGGAGAAGGTGGTAGTTCACTACTTTCTCCACCTCCCCATCCCGTTCTTCCCTTTCTACTGTTTCTATGCAGTAAGGAGAGCTCAAGGAAATAAGAAATAGCTGTTTCTTCCTACTGCCTGGGGTCTATTGTCATCCTTTGAGGTCTGTCTACACATCTTTTCTTCAGAGAGATTCTGTGGCATTGAGAAAAAAACATATTGCCTGAATTCTAATCCTTACATCTGGGTGACCGTGGCAAGCAGCTCCTAATGTGGCTCTGAGGGATTCTATCTCTTGGTGCTTGCATCCTAGAATTCCCTTCCCTTAGGTGTAGGCTGTCCTAGTGGCTCACTTCTAAAGAAGAGCAACTTACAAAGGTGATGAGAGATCACTTCTGAGATGAGACAATGAAGGATGATGTCTTCCTTCTTGCTGAATTTTTTTTTTTCTCTCTCCTTAGCTTGTGCACTTTGATGAAGAAAGCTGCCATGTTGGAGATGCCCATGGGACAAGGAACTGATGGCAGGTGACCCCTGGCCAACAACCAATGAATGATCTTGAAAGCACATCCTGCTACGGTTGAGCCCTGGAATGAGATCATAGCCCTTGGCCAAAACCTTGCATATAGCCCATGAGAGGTCTTGAAGCAGAGGACCCAGGCAAGTCTGGACTACTGGCCTATAGGGACTCGAGATGCTTGATGTTCTCTGAAGCCACTCTACTGTGGAATTGTTTGTTATAAAGCTTAGCTAATGAGTGCAGTGACCTTGGGGACATGAGTTCAACTCTTCCAAATCCCTGTAGATTCATCTGTAAAGTGGGCACAGTGAAGCCTGAGAACTCAGTGGGAGAATATTTATGCAGGATTCAGAGCTCAGGAGAAGCTCAAGAAGTGAGCCTGTCACGTCTTAGTCAGTAAATTTTCTCCCGGACCAGTCCTGGGTTTTGTGACAGGTACTGGGGACAGGGAGATTAGGGAATGGCACGGACTAGTGACCCTGCCTCATGGGCTCACAGTCTAGTGCAAATAATGTAATTGCAAAGGTAAGTGAAAATGGCCATATGTACCTTAAAGCAAATGCTAGAGGGAGCCGGCCTAGGCAGGAAGACCTATTATTCTGGGGCCCCTATGGGGCCCCTGGAAGTCTCCCCAAGGATGCCCATTCTGCCTTCAGCCAGCTCTGGAATCCTGAGCTTTAAGGTATCACCCAGGTTTAAATGTGCCACCTGGATTTATCATCCATGCACCTTCAGGTGCCCCTCACCTGTCTGAACCTGGCCAAACTTTTCCCAGTACCAGGGTAGTGAGAGGATTAAGAAGTTCATACCTTCTAGAATCATTCTCTAACATGAAAACACGTAGCACTGTGCAGGTGTTGTTGGTACAGTGGCACCCAAAATAGGAATGGGCCCTTCCTGTCTCATGTCCAGAGGGAAGATGAATTAGTCCAGAAAGCCGTGGGCACCAGAGACAGAAGAAGCCCTCCCCAGCTTGCCTAAATACAGAGGGAACTTGTTAATGCCAGTCACTGGGAAGGGCCTGGGGTGGCTCCACGGAACTGCAGGAAGAGCTGTGGGCACAGTCTCAGTCATAGCCTCTTTCCGTCTGTTCCCATCACTGCTCATCTCCATTTGACATCAGTTTTTAGGCTGGCTCTGTCCAGGCTGTGGTGAGCATGGCATCCCAGAGTCCCCACGTTATATCTTTTCAGCTTAGCACCCTGTTTCCCCTCTTCATTGTTACATAACAACGCCAAAATGGAGAGTCTTAAAACACCACTTATTTTGTTTACAAATCTGCCATTTGGGTAGAGCTCAGCAGGACGGCTTGTCCCTGCTCCACTTGGCGTTGCCTGTAGTGACTCAAAGCCTGGGGGTTGGAATCATCAGAAAGCTTTGGTGCTGACATGTGTGACAGTTCACGCTGGCTTGTGGTTGGGACCTCAGCTGGGACTGGAACACGGAACATGTGACTTCTCCATGTGGCTTGGGCTTCCTTACGACATGGTGGCTGATTCCAAGCATGAGTGTCCTGAGAGAGCTGGATGCAAGCTGCGGCACCTTGTGTAACCAAACCTCAGAGGTCATGCAGTCTGTCTTCCACCATGGTCTGTTCACTGTGGTGGCCACAGAAGGCCACCCACGGCCAAGGGCAGAGGAATTAGATTCCACCTTTTGTTGGAAGTAAGGAGTGCCAAAGAATTTGCCAACATGTTTTAAAACCGCCACCACACAGCCTCTGCTCTGTGTACACTGATCGCCCTTGCTCGGGTCCCACATGCCATCTTTGGACCAGTACCTCTTACTGGAATGGGGAGTTGTGATTGTCCAGGCCTGGGTCAAACCTCCATTCCTGGGTGCAGTGTGCATGTGTTGGGGGGGAGCTTGAGTCTAACTGGCAGCCAGGCTGGAACCACATGGAATTAGAGACTGAGATTTCTCCAAAGAAGGGAAGATGGGAAGGCAAAAACAACATATGTCCTCTCCAGACAGTAAACAAATAAATAAACACTGAAGTACATAATTACTCAGAGTGGTAAATGCTCTGTTGACAAAGAACAGGATGCTTGTAAGAGTGACCAATGCGGGGAGCAGGCTGTGGGGATGGAGCCTTGACCTGAGTGATCAGGGAAGGTCATCAGAAGAGTGATTTACACTGAGTCGGCTGGAGAGGGAATTTCAGGCTGGGTTTAGCCTGTGAGGCAAAAGCTTGGCATATTCAAGGACTTGAGTGGCCATGTGGCTGGATCAGAGTAAGCATGGTGGAGACGTGGCAGAAATGAATCTGGATCACACGGTCTCTCAAAGGCCATGGTCAAGAGTTTGGATTTGCATCTTCAAGCAATGGGAAGCCATGGGTGAGCTCCAGCTCGAGTTTACACACATTGTACCCAAAATACCTAGCAGAGAGTTATTTCACATATGTTTTCAAAGCCTGTTGATTCCTTTCCTTACGGTCTTTTGGCCACTCATCTTAAGTCCCCTCTAAAATCACCCCAGCTTTGATATGTCATTTTCTCCCACTCTATATTTCCCATCATCTTTCCCATGGTTCCCTCTTACCCTAGTTTCCTGCAGCTGCTCTGCCCGCTGCATCAGGCCAGACACTGCATGTTCCATCTGCTAGAAGTCACCAGAGCACATCCTCTTAATCTAACACATGCATGACATCAACAAGTGGCAGCATGAAGGCGACATTTTCTTCACCCAGCCACCATCCATGCTGCTGGCTCATCCATCGCTTCCTGGCGCACCCAATCCAATTTAAATAAACAAAACCCCAAATAGGACCCAGTAATGGAAACACTGACAGGCCTTTATCTACAGCATCTCTAGGTGTGCACAAGTCTATAATAATCTGGTCCTCACTGAGGTGGAGTTATTGCGATTGTGACGTGTCTATGACAGTTTAATCAGATCTCGAAAATCAGGGGCATTACATTGTGCACCTGCTCATGGGGACAAAAAGGAAAAAAAAATGGCTGTTGGAGTTTTCTATTATGGGCTTATTTTTTTAATACCTAGGCTGGACCTTCTGACTATATCATTCATAGCATGTGTGCAGGTGGAGAGAGTCATGAGTGGGGGACGTAAGAACTAGAATTATGCTGGATGGTGACCTGACAGTAATGACGAAGGATGTCCACAAAGGGACTTCTGTCTACATAGGCTGTATCTGGGGCAGATATGACATGTCCTCAATATGAAGCAAGACACACCTGGGTTCAAGACCCTTGCCTCCCCTTGCCTTTCTTTCTCTCCCATTCTCTCTCTCCCTAGCTCCCTTCCTTCCAAGAATACTTGTTAGCTCAGTACTAGGCACTAGGATGCTGTAATGACCCAAATGATCCAGGCTTTGCCTTCAAGCAACCAACGAGGGTAGCCAGGGAGAAAAAGCTGGCTCATATAATGTTTAAGCTTGGGTCTTGCCAAAGCAGGACCTGAGGCACAATTGTAGGAGCAGGAAATTTTATTTGGATATGATTGCAAAAAGTAGGAATGAGGGGTCAGAGAGAGACAGAGAGGGAAGAAAATTCCAATGAAGGGTATGTTGTTATCACTTCTTGTTACCACTGTGGGCAACTAGGGTGGAACAGCACTGGGGACTTTGTGAGAAAGTGCATAGAATGTGCTTCAGCTTTGAGAAAACCCTGGAGCAGGAAAGCAAGGAGATGCCCACTTATGGGATGCTAGCCCCTCACAAGATAATGTTCACTTCTGATGTGCTGAAATTAGTGGTCCAGAGGATATGGCATGGAACACCATGAACAACTCCTCATGTGTCCAATTGGGGAGCCAGGGCATCCAGATGGTCAGGGTGGGCTGCCTGGAGGAAGTGACACGTGAGATGATTAGGCAATAGGGTACGGTGGGATGGGAAGAAAGGAAAGAGCATTTTAGGAAGATGAAACAGCATGTGCAAAGACCCAGAGGCAGGAAGGAGCATGGTGCGTTTGAAGGCTGAAGCCACAAGGCTGGAGCAAGGAGAATGAGGGGAAGAGAAGCAGTGCATGAGCAAGGGAGGGGCCAGGACACAGACCCTGTGAGATTCAGTACAGAGAGAACCATTAGAAGGCCAAGGGTGAAGACATCAGAGACACTATCCTGGCTTGTGTGGAGAAAGGATGTCTGTGGGAGTGGGGAGATGATGTGGGGAAAGCAGAGATGCTGCTGCTGAGGTTGTCTGGGTGGGAGATGAGGGTGTTCTGGCCTGGTTGGTCACTCACCCACAGTGTCACTTGAATCCTGCAACTTCCTGCTCCAGACTCCAGTCTTTTCATGGTCAAAACTCCCCGGAGTTGTCATTAGGGATAAAGGAGGTCACATCTGTGATGGTGTCTAGCACAAAGTCCTGCACATAGTGGGTGCTCAGAGCCATTTGTTCCTTCCTTCCTCCTCCTCTTTTCCTTCCTTCTGGCTTCAGAGGTTTGTCCTGCCAGGCCTAGTGTATTTCTGGGAGGAATGGACCTCATGTATGTGTTACTGACTGGTGCTATTAGAAAGAGACCAACTGCTAGCCTTGGCTTGGGGACAGTCCCTGCAGGATTGGCTGTGGGCATCTGCCCTGCCATACTGAGCAAATTGTTGGGTACTCTCCACAGAAACAGGAGTTAGAGATATCTGTGCCCAACACAGGACAACAGACTCCTAACTCTGCACTGCTCTTTTGCTCCTAAGCCAGGCCGTAATGCAAAGAGTACTTTCCAGAGCCCACTACCCTATCTGTCATACCACCTCCATTGAGATTTTATCTCAAATTCTCCCTTAATTAGTTTTCTCAGTCTGAAATCCAAGATGGCTTTGCCAGAGAGGTGGGGGAGGTGGGGAGTGTTCAGAGGGTTTTACTTTCAGTGGAAAACACCCCAGGGGTTAGGAGTACTCAGTTATTCACACCTTGGTATGAACTGGATTGAAAGACTGTGAATATGCTAAATGCTAAAGGCAAGTGGCCATGTTAGTGGCCTGATCAGCCAGGAGAGCTGGGATGCCCGGCTGCTAGGCTGGTGGACAGAGGGATGCTGAGGATGAGGAGATGAGAAAACAAGTGACCCCACTTCCTCTCTCTGGGTCTCCCTTTCCCATTTTGTATAGTTGGCAAGTTAGGCTATGGCCTCCTAAGGACCTGGCATCTTGGGGTTACAGATGGAATTTCTATGGCACCACGGTACCTGGCACGTGTCAGGCACCAAATAGACATGAAATGGATGGATGGATGGTTGGATGGATGGATGGATGGATAGATGGATAGATAGACAGATGGATGGACAGACAGTTGGCTGATTGAATGAATGGGTCAGTGGTTGGGTGAGCAGCTGCATCATGGCATCACTGATCACTCTGCTGAGACCTATTTGGGCTGGTTGTTTGCATCCCAGGACCAAGGGCCATGCTGCTTGTGTTTGCAGCCTGTTTCTCTAGAGGGCTCCCCAGCTCCAGGTTCTATGGAACACCCAAATCTGACTCTAAAGAGCTTGGGAGAATCCCCTCTAGATGTGTCTCTATACCAAGTCACTGAGTTTTAAGTAGCTGTGATATCTGTCAGGGGCCCAGATTTTCAGGCACAAGGAGCATGACAGGAGCTTTCTGTTCTGCTGGGCAGAGGAGTGGGTAATGGGATGATGTAAAAGGTTGGTGGGAAACCAGGCTTGTTCATATCTCAGGCATTTGTGGAATAACCCAGAGAAGTCCTGGGGCTCCAGAGACAATTTTTTTTGATAGATTTGGGGAGAAGAAGGAGTTCTCTTTCACCAACAAATCATTTGGGTTTTCATGCATTCATTTAGCTGTTTGCTTCATGTCCCTTCTAATCACTCACTCACTCACTTATTTCTTTTTTCATTCACTCAATATTTAGCCATCTACTCATCCAACTATCCACCTATCTATCCTCCTGACTACCCATCCATCCACTCACCCATCTTTTTACCCATTATCTATCTATCCACTCATCCCACCCACACATCCATGTCTATCAATCTCTCTAACTATCCAGCCAACCACCCACTGACTCATCCATTCATCCATCCATCCATCCATCCATCCATCCATTCATTCATCCATCCACCCATCACCCAACCATTCACCCACCCACCCACCTACTCATCCATGCATGCATTCATCCATCCCATGCACCCACACTCCGACTTACCTAACCAATTTACCATCTAATCTGTGCCAAGATTTGTTCCATACATTGAGTATACCAAGGTGACTGAGAAGGTCAATGCATTCAGAGTCCTTAGTGTATGAGGATGATCATGATGAAAACAATTATAACACAATAGAGCACTATAATTGGGGCAGCACAGAGGGTTATGTGAGCCCAGAGGAGGACTATACTTCCTCTGTTTCCATGGAGCCTTCACAGATGCTCTTCCCCTGCCTGGAACACTTTCTCCTCCTGTCTTCTGGATCACTCCCACTCATCAATTAAGTCTTAGCCTGAGGCACCTGCTTAGGGGAGCTATCTCTAACCGTCTCTTTTTTTTTTCTGAATTGTAATTTCCCACCTACTTTTGGTGGGCTGGTTTTGTGTCTCATTCATTCCATTCCTAGCCTGTACTGCAAGTATTTGAGGAACAGATGAATGTGGGTGACCAGACAAAAAAAGAGGGGAAAAAGGGGGAGAATATAAAAGGTGGCAGAGACAGCATCCAAGATAATCTCTCCACCTTAAGATCCTTTAAACTAGTAATATTTGCAGAGTCCATTTTCCCATGTAAGGTCACATATTCACAGGTCCTGGAAATCAGGGCATGGGTATCTTTGGGATGCCATTATTCTATCACATCTTCTGAGAATCCAATGCCAAGAAGGGCTTAGGAAGAGGAGAGAGCTGAGGGAGGAGGTGGGGAGGGCTTCCAGGTGGTAATACTGGTCTGAATACCTTTTGGGAGAGGGAGTAGGAAGGAAGATTAGCCAGAAAGAGTCTCAATGGCAGCACAATTCTAAGAAAGTGTCAGCCAGACCAGTGGAGAAAGAGGAGTTCTGTGGCTCACAGGAATGGGCCTGCCTCAGTATCCCTGCCAGGCTCAGTCCCCAGCTGGAGTAGCTTGTGGAACACATGGCCTCTGGTCACACGTGACTACAGAGTCACAGTGCAGGTGAGACCAGCAGCCAGTTAATCACCCTCCCTGTTTCAGGAGATCCTGGTGGCATGTTCTTATGGCACGCACAGAGGGTTCCAGTACAGGGGCTGGCATGGGTTTGTGGACAGGGAACAGGGTGCCTTCAGCATTAAGCTGAAGTCTGGGGAGAGAAGAGGCTGTTGGGGTGTTGTCTCTTGGGCCCTGGGGGTGAGAAACTTCCAGGTTCCCTGAGGAAGACAGGTGACCTCCCACCCAAAGGGACCCCAAAAATGTCTCAGGAGCCCCTGCTCACATAGTGGCCACTTGTGAGGAGAAATGAGCCATTCTCATCCATGTATGAGATGGATGGTCCCGAATTAGAATTTTTTTTCTAAACATGAGCCAAACAATGTTAACTAAGGTTACTTAATTTTTCACCTTCTTTCTCTCTCTCTCTCTTCTCTCTCTCTCTCTCTCTCTCTCTCTCTCTCTCTCTCTCTCTCTGTCTCTCTCTCTCTCTCTGTCTCTCTCTCTCTCTCTGTCTCTGTCTCTCTGTCTCTCTCTATCTCTCTCTCTATCTCTCTCCACGCACCCTCCACCCCCATCTTCTCTCTTCATCTCCAGGCCTCTCTCCTCTTTAATGTAAAGTCAGGCTGGTAGGGTGCCTACCTCTGAGAACGTGTTTCTGTGAAATATCTCCCAGAGTGGACTCTGACTCTGTGAACATGACATGGATGCCATTACTCTCTATTCTCCACTCCTTGCAGACATTGCTAATTGATCACAGAATTATTTCTGCTAAACTGGGCATGGACTCAACATAGGATGATCGTATGATTTACTGTGCAAACCAGGATATATTTGAGAGTGAAAGGGGGCATGATTAATAATTGTCTTAACGACAGGTGTAAATTGGGATAGTCCTGGGGAGATCAGGGTGTTTACATGTCCTACTTCAAAATCTAGCTCAACCCAGTGTTTCTTGCAGCCATTACCAATCAGTCACCAAAACTGGCATGTGAGATGAACTTTATTTGCCTTTCCAGGTCTGACCAGATGTAAATGAGAAAGGGTGTGTCCTCCTAAGGACAGATAATCAGAGCATCTGTCATTTCTGGAACGGGGTCCTGCTGGGTTACTTTCAGTCTCATTCTCTGCCATTCTTGTGCCCAGGTAGTCACTCCATCCTTCAAGGAGTGAGCTACCCCTTGCTTTATATTACTGAGCCCCCATGACAGGGGCCTTTGCATGGTACCCTCCCCAAGAAAGCCTGCAGGTCTCACATATTTATGGCTTTCACTCCAAAGCCCCATATCATAGAAAGTCCTCAGAAAGAACCATAGCTGGGGAATCAAATCAAAAATGCCTTTAGAAGTCTTCATTGCTCCCTTGAATGATTGAAGGGGTGAGTCCTTGCCATGTGGTGGCCAAGAGTTTGAGACCTGCAGAGGGAGCCTGCCCAAGGTAGTGGCCATTGCTTGGTTCTTGTGTAAATTTTGACACCTTCTCATTTATACTTGCTCGAAATGAGCTGCCAAAGGCACCCACATCTCTCAGTGTCTTATTCATCTGAGGTTTCCCAATGGCTGACCAGGGCCTGGAGGCCCACAGACTACAATAACAGGGGAACAAGGAACATTTTTCTAGCATGGGAATGATGGTAGTTAGTGGTCTTTAACCTCCTTAATTCACAGATCTGGAAACTGAGACTCAGAGGGGAGATGTACCTTGCTCAAGATCACTGAACAAATTCATGGAAGGGCTGGAATCCTCAGGCTGACACTCCCAAGTTCGGGTCTCCTTCTCTTCCACTTTGGTGCTATCTAAAACATCTGTGAAATGGGTACAACAGAAACTGGATATCTGTGAGGAAAGCACATCTTTCTTTATCAAATAGAAGATGGTAAGTTGTTTTAATAAAGAAAAAAATGCCTGACTCAAGCATGAAGGCATGCAAGGCAGCATTTATCCAGTTCCTGCTGTATGCCAGGATGGTTCTTACATTCACTTAATGATACCTTGTTCTTCAAGTTCCCCAAACTCTGTGATATGGGGGTGCTCTGTGCATTTCACAGATCAGTAAAGAGACTCAGAGAGGTCAGTTGAGTTCACAAGGCTGGGAGTGGCAGGGCTGGGGCATGAACCTGGGTCTGGCTGGAGACCATGTTTTTCACACTTCTCTCTACCCCGAGCTGCCCAGACTGGGGCTCCCCCAAACACTGCTGAATCTATGAACAAGGTATGCTAGAAATACATCTCCAGTGAATAAATCCAGTGTTGTCGGGGGCCTGGGGACTGAAGCAGTGGTTCACATGCCTGCTGATTCCATGATAATCGTGACATCTTCTATTTCCTGAGTGTGCAACATGCGGCCAGCAAGACTTTGCTGTGACTCTCATTTTACAGATGAAGAAACTGAGGCTCAGAGAGGCAGGGCCATCCAGCCAGGCAAAGGCAGGATCTGAACTTATACTTCGGACCTCCATGTTCTTCCTAGACAACCTCCATGGGGACACCCCATGCTCAGGGCCATAAACAACGGTGCCTGCTTTGCCCCTAAACCTTTCCTTGCTGGGATCTGGGAGGGCCACAGCAGGAGACAGCTGGGAAATGATGTGGCTTCTAGACTGAAAAGTGCCGTTATTGCAACTTCATGGTGCTAATAACTGTGTTGCCACGTGGAGCAGACCTGGAAGATGGATGGTGTCTCCAGCCTCCCACTCCATGCCCAGCCCCATCTCTGATCTTTCTCAGGGAATGTGGTTCTTGCCAGGAGGCCACCTCTGGCTCCTTTGCCATATCTGAAGAGGATGTGCAGGGTGCTGGGCACACCGACTTCAGCCAAAACATTCTCCTCATCTTATAGTGGAGGAAACTGAGTCCAGGCTAAATTGGAAGGGTCTTACCCAAGGACAAGAACAAACTCAGCTGCACCTTCATATTCCGGGAGTCAGCTGAGAGTCTGTTTTAAATAAAACAGCAGCGATGAGAAAGATTCTAACGGTAATGATGACCTTGACTTTTATCCAGACAGTTAGCACCTTGTTTGATCATCAGACAACCTTGTGAGATTGGTGCTGTTCCCATTTTTTTTTAGATATGAAAGCTGAGGCTTGGCCCATGAGGAATTTGCCTGAGCACACAAGCTTGCAAAGGATGGGGACGGGATTTCAACTTGGGCCTACCTGAGCCCTGATCCTTGCATTTTTATTTTCTACACCATACTGTCTCGTTCCTAGTGTGATCTCCACTGATCTCCTTGACCTTGAACTCTCTGTGCTGACAGGGGAGCTCAGAGCCTGTGCGGTAGGGTATTTCTAGTCAAAAGTTAGAACTGGCAGTGACCACTCACTGAGCACTTAGTCTGTGCCAAGCATCCTTAGCATGATCTGAATCTGTGCAGTCTTATTGTTGCCAAATTTCAGATAAGGGAAACTGAGGATCCCTGACATGTCCCTCCCTTGCCAAGGCCACACTTCTAGTGGGGACATGGTCAGTCCCATCCTGCCCCCTAGAGCAACAGTCTTCAACATTTTTGGCACAAGGACTGGTGCTCCTACAAGAATCTAATGCCTGATGATCTGAGGTGGAGCTGAGGTGATGATGTTAGTGCTGGGGAGGGGCTGCAAATGCAAATGAAGCTTCCCTTTCTTGCTTGCTGCTCACTTCCTTCTGTGTGGCCTGTTTCCTAACAGGCCACGAAAGAGGGGTTGGGGACCCCTCCCCTAGAGAAACTCACTGCTCATGCTTTTACCTGTGCTCATTTTAATTTTTCTTCCTTGCGTGTTTGAGGACATCCAGACTTGGAGCCTCTGGCGGGAGATCAATCTGAGGCATTCTCAAGGGGCCTTTCTCCCCATGGCCCATTTGCAGTCCCGGAAGCCAGCACCCAGATGTTTGGTGTCCACGGAGCAAGCCCCAGCTGTGGATCTGGATGCTGGAGGCCTCCTTGGCTGACCTCGTGGGGCTCAGAGGGCTACTCTTGGTGACAGAGTTCAGCCTGAGGTTGAGCGTGGGCTGGGGAAGCACTTGTGCAGGGGTGAA
The DNA here is from genome assembly GCA_004027375.1 of Macroglossus sobrinus. Classification (NCBI taxonomy): domain Eukaryota; kingdom Metazoa; phylum Chordata; class Mammalia; order Chiroptera; family Pteropodidae; genus Macroglossus; species Macroglossus sobrinus. Next base: position 195,457 of record PVKZ01002191.1, read on the forward strand.
GGTTTGTAGGAAACTTCTGGATCCATCCACCTGGGCTGGGGGGATCCCAAAGACTCCTGCTCCCAGACCCCTCCAACACTCACACATGTTGGGGTCACTCTGGAGTTGGTTTCCAAGCAGGAGGTCCCAGCTGGTTGGCTGTGTGACTAGGGAAGGCCACTCACCCTCTCAGGGCCTCAGTAACCTCATTCTTAAAAAATAGTCGGACAGGCTGGATTGTCTCCCATAGCTTGTCTAGCCCCAAGGGGCCTGGATAACAGCCCGGGAAGGAAAACCTCCCCCTCACCCAGGCTTTCTTAGCTTTTCCCAGCCTGCAGACCCGAGCTAGGGACATCCTCTCCTGCACCACAGAGTCTGTGCCTGTGGAATGGGTTTACTTACAGTGCCTACCTCACAGGTTGTGGGAAACTCTCAGCCGTGACCTTGGCATGTGGTCCATGCAGAATAAGTGGACATGCAGCATCATAGGAGAACGCACCTTCTGAGCGCATTCATCGAGGTAGCCAGATGTGAAGACAAGACAAGCAGGGCCAGTTTCCACCCAGGTGGCCTCAGTTTTCTTCTCTGTGGAGCAGGGCTAGAACAGCCCATGGATTCTGTGGGAGTGTCGGAATGTGGTGGAATAGCAGTGCACAGTTTTTGAAATACCCTTTGTTTTCTTTTGTCCTCTTCCTCTCTCCCTCCCCTCCCCTTTTCTTGCTTTTTCTTCTCCCTTCTCTCCTCACTTCCCCCTCCTCTGTCTCCCTTTATTCTTCCTCCCCCTCCCGCTTCAAGAAGCGCCCAGATACCTGAGGAAAAGGGAGTTGGTTTGGGGAGGTTCTCAGGGACTCTGGGCCTCTAGGTGGGGCCCAGAGGTTCACCCAGCCTGGAGGGATCATCAGAGGTCAGAGGCAGTGCTGAGGGTGCCCTAGTGGAGGCCAGGGTACCATGGGGTGACCGCCTATTCCTCTCTAAAGCCTTCTCCTGCATGAAGTCTCTCAATAATGCTTCTATTGAGGTAAATTTTAAATCTCTCAAATTCACAGAACTTCTTGTTGCTGCCCCAAACACTGAAGGCCAAGTGCAAGCAGGACCTAGCCTGGCCCCCTTGGAGGGTCTCAGAGCCGCTGACTTTCTTCCTGGGAGAAGAGGATGTTGCTTCCATCGTGATTTCTGGATGATGATGGCTTTGGCCAGCCCTCCAAACTGGGGGCTAGTGAGTGAGAACTTTAAATGAGTCACTTCTTAAACTTCAAGGTGCCCAGGAATCATTTTGAGACAGAGTTAAAATTCAGATTTGGATTCAGCAGGCTTGGCTACCTGATTGGCGGGGCCCAGTGCAAAATGACAATGTGAGCCCCTTGTTCAAAAATTGACCAGAAGAATTTCAAGACATCAGCAGCAGAATGTGGGACCCTTCTGAGCACAAGGCCTTGAGGGACGGCAGAGGTCTCCTGCCCATGAAGCTGGCCGGAGAGTCTGCATTGCCAGTAAACTCCAGAGGGGCTGATGCTGCTGGCCCCAGGCTACACTTTGAAGATTTGGGTTTGGGGTTTCAATGGCAGCCCCAAGAAGCGTTAAATGCTCAGCATGTCAGGAGACATTGGGTCTGGTCCTTTGCCTGTGAACTTGGACAACCACCTTGGCCCCTCTGGGCATCAGTCTCTCCAACTGGAAGACAAAAGGATCATCATACTTGATGACCTTTAAGCCACCACCCCTCTGGCACCCTGTCCGCCCACGAAGCCCCAAACCTCTGGCCTCCAACTCTCGCCAGGATCATACTGCCAAAGTCACCTCGTCCACCCAGCCTGACTGGAAATGATTTTTAAATAAAGCCCATACTCCTTTAGAGCTTATTGACTGCGTGTTCCCAAGCCCACCGCCATGCCTGCAATTTCTTTGCCAAACCAACGTCTCAGATAAACAAACGATGAAATCCTCTCAGCAAACAAATAAGCAAAGCTGTACACACCCCACCAAGTCCCACCTCACTCTGGCATCTTTTCAGAGCAAGTGCCCTGGTGACAACATCGAGACATCAGGGGCCCTGCAGGGGAGGAGGGGGCAGCTGGGGGCTAGGGAGGACAATTGGAATAAAACGAGGTCAGACCCCAAGAAGGGCTGGCTGGCTTTAATCCCATAATGGAAGTCCGGGAGGACTTTGCCTTCGAAGGCTCCCAATGGACTTTTGTCGTGAAGACAACAGCGCTGTACATGGATAAAGTGGCTTTTAGAACTATTAGAAAGTGGGTGTGCTGGGAATGGGGGCGGGGCAGGACGGAAAAATTAAAATTCTGCTCCTGCCCAAGGTTTCTGGGCTCCAGCTCACCGCGCGAGCATCGATCTGTTCCAGCATTTGACTTTCAACCATGACAAAACTGTGGGCAAATTAATTGTTCTCCAGGATATTAAGCATCAGACTCCATTAATCCTTTTTGAGCGAGATGCTTGCTGAATACTAATTGGGAGGGTTCCACGCTGCTACGGGGTGTTTTTCCTGCCCAGAGAGGCTCCGCTGGGCCCCGCCTTTCTCTGTCTCCCCTGGGTGTGGGTGCTGAGGGCTGAGCTACCCACCCCTGCCTCGTGCTCCCTTTATTTCCCTTTGTGGCCAAGGACAGAGAGGGGACAGGTGGGCTCAACCTGAACCCCTCCCCCTCCTGGGCGTCTTCCTCTAGAGAAGCTGTGGGACTGGTGGCAAGATTGTTTTATGCAAATTCCAATATCTGTATGCAGGCTCGGCCGTGAGGATGAACGCAAGAAATAATTACCAAATTATGCACGTAGAGTTGGTTTTCCTGAATCCTGAGCCCTTAAAAGAAAAAGCAAAAACACAGTAACGTGAGTGTATAAAACAGAAAAAAATCCCCATGGCTCTGGTCACCTAAGGGTGTGTGTGTGTGTTGGGGGGGGCGCGGGCGGTGCGGTGCTGCAGCTCTGGCTGAGGGTCTCCCTGGGGATTTTGAGAGAGATAGAGTGGAGCGTCCAAAGAATGAATCAAGGGATCTGGGATCTAGGCTGCCAGCGAATGGCAAGGTGTCCTGGAGCAAGTCACTTCTATTCCTGGGGCCTCAGTTTCCCCATCTACAGAAGGGGAGGGAGGCAAGGGGTCTGACAATGCCGTGTCTTGAAATGTGGGTGGAGATGTGGTGAGGGCGATCCACTGAACTCTAGGCAGAGCTGACCAGACATACACAACAGGTCTCCATGGGGACAAAAAGGACCCCTGAGGGGTCCCCTTGCCTTGCAGTTTTCCTGTCTCATTGTCAATGGCAACATCCTTCTTATATCAATAGGGTTTCATGCAATCAGCTCATCTCAGGTTATCATCTCATTTTGCAGACTGCAGCTTGGAGTAAGAGAGGGTCTGACCTCTAGGAGAGAGGAGGACTAGATGATTTCTCTGTACCTCCATCCTGGGACAACTCTACTCTCTTCCACCACAAGCTACCTCTTCTGGTTAGCTGCTGCTGCTTGCTTTCTTCCCACATGGAGAGCTCAGTACTGCATGGAGCAGGGTACAATTCTTGCCTCCTATGGTCCCAGCTCTTCCTGGAGCATCCTGAACAAAGAGGATTTACCTGGGGTCAGACCCCAGTTTAGAGAATCCCAGATCTAATCATGAAAGGAGATTAGAATCACCTCCACTACCATGGCCACCAGCATCCACACACTTCATGACTCACTCTGTGCTAAACTCTGTCTGTACGTCATTCTATCGACCTCTCACAACCACTTCATAAGGTGGGTCCTATCATAATTCTTGTTTTCCGGATAAAGAAACTGAGGCTCAGAGAGGCCACAACGCTTGCCCAAGGTTACCGAGCAAGTCAATGATAGTGTCAAGATTCAAATCTGCATCTGTCTGGTGACTTCACAGCTCACTAGCTATCTTATGTAGGTATTGCATCTTCAATTCCACTTTCCTTCTGTCCTGGAAGGTGGGACAAGCTTTCCTCATCCCCCACACCCACTGCTGGCTTCATTGCTTCCCCTTTCTCCCACGATGTCTTTTCAGACAGCAGCGGGCAGCAAAGAAAGCGTGCCAGCCACTTGCTAACCGAACAGATATTTATGCCTGTGCAAACACCACACACACCTTCTGCATGATTTGGAGCTAAATGCAGTGTTACTTAATTAATGCACATGTAACATGAGAGAATATTACACCTATTAGAACTTCCAGACGGTTAACACTCCCGCAGCCGCTGCTGCCACCATGTCCCATAGATGAAGGCTCCGGAATTGCCCCTGTGCTGAATCAGTTGCCCAGTAAAATGCTCTGCCCATGTTGTCTCTTTGCCTTAGGTTTCTTCTCTTCCCTTTCTATTTATTTTGGTTTGACTTACTAATTTATTTTTTTTCCAGCTTTCTTGAGATAGCATTGATATATAACATTGTGTAAATTTAAAGTGTACAACGTGATGATTTGATATATGTATATGTTACAAAATGATTACCACAATAAATTTAGTTAACACATCTACCACCTCTCATAGTTACACTTTGTTTTCTCCTGTTCTTTACCTTTTATTTTTAACTCTTTTTGTATTTAATCTCCCAGTTTAGGCAATTTAGAATCATTGCATATTAAAAATGTTTGCATATAAAACATTGCATTACATATTATATTACATATAAAACATTCTATTTGGGAGACATTTTGTGCATAAAAGTTTCTAGGTGCTATGCTGGCAATGCTAATGGGTCATCAAATATCATTAATTTCCAGCTTACCCAAACCTCAAGGGATTGATTATCTTTCTTTTTTTGACAGTTTATAAGAGAAAACAAAAGCCACCTCTTCCAGGGAGCATTCCTTGATTGTTTCAATTCTTTCAGGCACTCTTCTCTACTGATATCCTCCAGCACTTAAGATATTATAAGCTCCAGTGAGGACTCTATGATGCCTCTCTTCACCACACCTGGGTTATCCAGATGGCCTCAGCTCTCACAGCTGTGAAATGAGGTCCAGAAAACTTTTCTGCCTGCTCTTTGGGGCTATAGGGAGGATGGAGGATGTGGGTGCTGTGTAAACCTGCAGTGAGTTTGATGCAGTGTCTTCTCTGTGTTCATCTTTCCATTTGTCAAATGTGGATGTCAATACCTTCCTGGAAAGCTTGATGTTAAAGGAGCTGTCCTCACATATAAAGAGTCCAGCCTCATGCCAAGTTCTGGGGGACATGACCCAGGGCCCAGCATAGTACATAAATCAGGCATCCCCTATCCATTTCAAAAGCATTTGTTGGACATCTACTTTGTGCAAAGGCTGTACTGGAAATTTAGATAGACACAATACAGTCTAGTGGGGAGTGATGGGCAATAAACCTGCAAACAAACAAATGCATGGATAATCCTGGCTCATGATATATATTAGGAAAGAACTATCTGAATGATGAGGTCATGGCCATGGGTAAGGTCTCTTTCTTGAGGTGGTCAAGGAAGGCTTCCAGGAGGAGGTACCCTTTGAGCAGAGGCCTGAAGAAAGAGGAGGAGATACAGGTGACAAGGAGACTATGTAGCCTTATGAAGTTGGTGGCCCACTCATGTCCCCTTGTCACTCACCATTTGTGCTGCGAGCTGATGGGCTGGCTGCAGGTGCGTGTTTGGTTTTCCCTGCGTGTGCCTCTCGAAATCTGCTCCCAGATAAACTGACCCTGAGGTGCTTATCACAGGATCTGCTGCTGACCCCTCCCAAACAAAGACCCTCAGGGTCACGGGGTGGCAGATTGCTCTGGGACTTCAAATTGGAGCACCTCTAGAATCCTCCCAAGAAGATCCCTCCCCTTAGTGGTCTCCAGCCACCCCCCCACACCCCACCCCATCTCACCCTCTGCTCAGCCCAGGCCTCAGGGATTAAGAGGGTCCCTAGAGCTGCCTGTCAGATCCCTCCCCAGACACTGTTTTCAAAAAGGATTAAATAAATATGTCCAGCAGGAGGGGGAGCCCGGCTTTCACTGCCCGCTGGCGGGAAATTAAATAATGTTCATTTCTGCCGCTGTGAGCCGGAACAAGGCTGGCCGAGCCGCAGGGCCGGGCTGGGAGGCGGCCGCGATTGGCAGCTCGTGGCAAGCCTTAAATCAGAGGAGCCGATGAAATTTCTAATAGCAGGAGTGCGACTGGCATCGGCATATAAATAAAGTTCCCCTCTTGAAAGGCAGCTTATTCCAGCCTTACCGCCAAGGATATTAAGCCTGGAGGGCTGCGGCCATGCTGGACCCAGGCCAGAAGCCAGCTGAGCTGGGGAGGTGAGCCTCACCCCAGCAGAGGCCCTGTTGCCCCTGGAACGTTCCCCGGGGTTGAGCCCCTGGGCATGCCCAGCCCTTAGCTGCATGGGTTAGAGTTTTGAAGAATGTTAATTCGTAGGGTGATTTTATCCCTCCCATTGCCCAGGTAAGCAGAAGCTCAGAGGGGTTAGGTGGCCTACCCAAGGTCACACAGCTGGTAAATGGTCCCTTTCTGTGTGTAGGGTGGGAGAAAGGGGAAGGTTGATTCAAAGCCAGGTGTGATTCCCCAACCAACCAACTCTTACAGCTGTAAAATAGGCCCAAACCACTCTGTGCAGACTCTGGAGTCACTTTGGTGGCTGCTTCTTATAGAAGTGAGCCAGTCCAGCCCCTGCTCCCAGGGGCCCACAGTCCAGTGGGGATGGGGAGACATGTCTACAAATCACCCTCATGACCCATTCACAGCGGCTCTAGTATAGCTGAGCGACTGAACCCTTGGACTCCTGAACCAGTCTGCCTGGTGCTAAATCCTGTCTCAAGCACACTGGCTGTGTGGCTTTGGGCAAGTTACCTAATGTCTCTGGGTCAGCTTTTCAGCACCTGCCTGCCTTTGAGGATGGATGTGAGACTCCAAAAAAGATGCTTTGTGTAGAGAGCTTGGCACAGTGTCTTGTAGGCCTGTGTTTTCAGTTCTCACCTTTCACTCATTCATCCATCTACCCATCATGCATCCATTCATTCTCTGCTGTAGCCACAGTGCCTCGCACATGATTGGTGCTCTATACATACATATTTTATTTTCCATAATTAGATGTGTCCCTGTGGTGCTGAGTTTTTGGGGACACTGGTGGGGGCAACACAGCAAGTCATATTCCCTGTCCTCATAGATACTAAGGTCTAGAAGTTCTCAGGAAGGTACAAAACAAGTCTTTGTGGAAATGCTGGGTGTCATAAAGGATCGTAAAGGAGACAGATGTTCAGTGCTCCACAGGTGTAGTCGGAGGCCTTGGTCCACTGAGGGTCAGACAGGAAGGACTTCCCCAGGAAGAGTCATCTCCCTTAGGGCCTGGGGATGAGGGGAAGGGCCTGCCAGGAGGGAGGAATAGCATGGGCAGCGGCGTGGGTGTGTCCTGTGAGCCCCTCTGTGGGCCAAGCTTCAGGGCAGGCCAAGAAACTAGGAGGACATGAGAGGGCACAGGGTCTTAACTCTCCATTTTGCAGATGAGCAAACTGAGGCCCAAGGTCACCCAGCAGAGACATGAGCCAGGGTGGATTTTGGTTGGTTCCCTTCCAGCCCAGCCTTTTGCTTGTAAGAGAGCGAGCTCACTCCAGGCGGGAGGTGTTCCAGCCACCAGCCGAATGCCTTGTGAATGCTGCCAACAGCCCAAGGAAGGAGGTGTGAAGGTCCGTCAACAGCGGAGGCGGCTGGGGCTCCGTGGGCTCTGTTACAGCCATCAGTGAAGGAGCTGAGATTCAAACCAGGGGCCAAATGCTGGAATCTGGGCTCGTGCCCTTGGGAGAGGGTGCACACAGAAGGGGAGCGGGTGGCGCTGAAGGGTGGTCAGGGTCCTTCAGGCAGAGGTTTTCCTTCAATCCTTCTTAGGCCAAGAGTGTCCCCCTCAGGCCTGGCTGCTGCCTGGGACAGACTCTCAGGTCCCTCCCTCTTCTTTCTTCCTCCCCATTGTCTCTGGATTCTGGTTCCATTTCAGAATCTGACTTCACATGGCCCAGGCCCTTTTGTGCAAACTGCAAAGCCCTTTTCTTTGTGATTATAATTTTTTTTTTTTTTGAATCCAAAATCTCTTGACAGGAAAATCGGTGCTGGAGGTTGGAGAGGCTTATTTCCTTCTCCATGCGAAAGCCATTACGGGCTGTCCGGGACGGAGCCCATGCATGTGTGCGCACAGACGGTCCAGCTCCCTTCCCTGAGCCTTGGAAAAGTGCGTCCAGCTGTCAGCCTGGAGCCGGCCAGGCAGAGGTAATGCAAACCAGGCCGTGCTGGGAAGCGTTCTTTAATCAGGGCTCATGTCCGCCCAGCCCCAACCCTGCTTCCATCAGGTGCCTGCCCTTTCACTTGGAATGGGGGCTTCTTCATGGTGGCTGCAAATACAGCGGGGGCCTGGGCCTGGTGTGCCCGGAGGAGGTGTGGCGGGTGGAGTGGGGGAAGCTTCCTGGCTGGTCCAGGCCCTTCTGGATTGGCAGGGCCATGGAGCTGGCGGGGCTGGGCAAAGGCAGTACTGATGCTAAGGGGGCAGAGAAGCAGAGGGCACCCTCTGAAGGTGAGTGTGGGCAGGGGACCAGTGAGTCTACAAGGAAGGTATAGGAGGAGGGGCATCTTAGGAGAGAATGGGAGGTTGGGGAGAGAAATGAGGATAATGGAGGGGAGCAGGAAGAGCAAGGAAGTAGAGAAATGGAGAAGGACACACAGAGAGAAAGACAGAGAGAGACAGTGAGAGCTAGAGCTAGAGATAGAGAGAAAGAGAGAGAGAGAAAGAGAGGTAAGAAGAGAGAGAGGGGGAAGAAAGAAAGGGACAGGTAGGGACATAGAAAGAGGGATAAATTGAGAAAGGATTGAAGGAGGGAGTGAAAAAAATAGAGGCAGATGTACAAAGAAAGAAGAGCAAATAAGGATGAGAGAAGAGAAAAATAAAAAAAGATCCCGAGATTATTTTCCAGACGTGTATCAGGAGGTGGCTGGAATCTGGGGCCTGGTCTCCGAGAGGCCTGGGTTTGATTTGCTCACCAACTATGTGACCTTGGCTGAGTTCCTTCCTCACCCAGACCTAATCTCCAGATCTCAAGTAAAATGAGTGTGCCAGGGCTTTGGTCTCTGAGGTTTCTCCAGGGAAGACCAAGGAGGGTGAAAAAAGGGAGGGAAGAAGCTGGCTATGCATGAACGCGTGATGCTTGCAAAAGAAAGAACATTATTTTGTCACAGAGTCGGCCGTCTTTCACGGCCCACGAAATGGAAGGATTGCTCAGCCCCACAGGAGCGTGTTGCAAGTGCTTTTGAGAGAAGTTTGATTTCTATATTTACTTTGGTGCTTGTCCTGACATTTAGCAGCTAGAGACTAGCTGCTTCCAGGGTCGACAAGATTGTATGTGTGTGCTTGTGTATGTGTGCAAGTGTGTTCACAGTCACCACAGGTAACACTCCCATCCCAAGACTCCACAGCATTCGGAGTCCCCCATTGTTCCAGAGGGCTGGATTCTTGTCCTGATTGGGGGAGTCCCTCTATGAGCTGTCAAGGCTACTGGTACCTCTAGCCGATGCCTGGGGTGGCCCAGCCAGGCCTTTGCCATCTCCCCCAAGACCTACAGACTCCTAGTCTAGAATAGCACTGAGGGTGAGGAGGGCGGTAAGATGTGAAAAAGGAAGTCCAAGGTTGGGGTGCTGGCTGCTACCCCAGCTCTGAGCTCCTCTTCTTCATCTGTGAAATGGACCTCAGCTTCCTGACCTGTGAAATGGGCCTAACGATGCCCGCGGGCTGCCTCACAGAGCTGCTGTCAAGGCGAATGCAGCAAGATGAGCTTCTCTGACCCCTACTCATCACTGCCCAAGCCACTGAACTGTCCTGCTTGTGGTTGTGTCACCACCTCTGGCTAGGGCCATGGCTGCGTACTTACCTTGTAACCCTGTGCCCAGCACATAGTAGGTGCCACCAAATATTAGTGCTTGCCTGCTGTGCCATCTTCCTCTCGCCAGGTTAGGGTCCAAGAATAACCATGCCTACCCTGACCTAGAGACACGAGGCCAGGGTTTTACCCCAATCCCTCCACCATCTCTCTGTGAGACAGTGGGTGTAGCACTTGAAGCCTCAGTTTCTCCATCTGTAAGATGGGTCTAGGCATGGCTGTGTTGCCCACCTCTCTGGGTTGTAAAGGGAAATGTGATGCTCCATCTGAGGTGTGGGATGGTTCATTCTCACTTTTTGTAGGAAAGCTGGATCAGAAGTCTGGAGATCAGGGTCTGAGCCCAGACTGGCCCCTGAGAATAAGTGGAATGTGGGGCCAGTCAGTTTCCCATGGGGGCCTCAGGTTTCCCATTTGGAAGTAGCTCATCTCCTGGTGTCTTCCACTTCCCAGCCCCCAGTTGCCCACTGGCTCCTGACTCTGGCCCCACTGCCCTAGCTGCCTTTTATGTTCTTATCTCCCCTCTCTGTTCTGCCCTCAATTCATCCCTCGGTGGAGGTCATGCATGGGAGAGGGGTCTCCCCCGCAGGCCTGGCTGGGCTTTATCTGTAATCTAATGCTGGCCCCAGGGGCAAGGGGTCAGGGCACTGCTGGAATGAAACAGAAGGCTATCTAGTTGAAGTCCTGGAAGAGAGAGTTGGGGGAAGGGGCCCTTGTTAGGGTGGAAGGAAAGACAGAAGTGAGAGGGTCTGAGGCCACTTTGTCGCTGCTCCTCAAGTGGGGGAGGTGCCTCTCTAACTCCAGGTCTGTCTGCACCAAAGTCACGTGACCTTGGGCAAATCATTCCACCTCTTGAAGCCTCAGTTTTCTCCCCAGTAAAATGGGGTCAGGGGAGGATCCAATGAACCCCGTGTTCCTTATGTGACTCAGCAGGTCCTCAGCTCATATATTTCACCAGCGACTCTGGTGACACTGAGGCCCCACATGGTGAAGTCCCAGCCAGGGAAAGGAGGAGCTGGGATTTAAAAGAGGTCCTATATAACCCCAAGGGCCCTGCATTTGCTTTTGTGGTGAAGTGGTAAAAGTCAAAGATCAAAATCTCAAATCAAGCTTTCCCTTGGTTCCAAGAAGAAGGTGAATCGTCTTCCACTCAACTGGTAAGAAGCTCTCCTCTGGGCTACTGTACCTCTTCCTTTGGCAGCTTGCAACTTTTCCAAAAGGTAGCGCTTGCAATCACTTATAAAGGAGTTTTATAGAACTGATCAACATAAAAGAGGCAATGAAGGGCATTTTTGGCGGTGGGAACAGCATATGCAAAGGCACAGAGTCATGCAACAGGATGACATTTGTAGAGAAGGGGGTATGATAGTTTTGTGTGTTGAGGTGATGGCTACTTGAGACAGTAAAATATGAGGATGAGTCGGGAGGCAAGTCAGGCTGGAGTGCTTTTCTGGTTGTTGGCTGATGATTTAAAGCAGATTCCCTTTTAGAAAACTTCTTCGTAGGGCCTGGGTGGGTATGCAATTGGCTGGAACAAGTCTGGCTGAGAGAGACTAGTTTAGAAGTGGGTGGCTATGGGAATAATCCAAGCATGAGAGCAAGGTGTTCAGGTGAGATAAGTCCACGTCCAGAGACATTTGGGGGTGGAAATACGTCAGGACACCTGTAAGTGGAAAAGGTGATGGAGAGGCAGGAGTTGAGGGCCTGGATTTCTGGCTAGGGCCACTGGGTGAGGTTGAGTCTGGGGGTGAAGAGGTGAGTTTAGCTGAGTACTTGTCAAGTTCAAGGTGTTGCCTAGTGTATCAGTTATCTATGACCACAATAGCTCTGTGTAACAAAGGGCCACTAAAGCTCAGTGGATTTTTGCGGTCAACATTAATGCAGCTCCTATATTCATGAGGTTCAGCTGCTCTGGGATGGCCTCTGATGATCTTGGCTGGGCTTGATCGAAGTTCTGGAGTGGGCTGGCTGCCAACTGAGCTAGGCTGGCTTCACCTGGCATGACCAGGGACTCGACTCAGCTCCACACATCCCATCTTCCAGCAGGCTAGCCTGAGCAATGTTATCATGTTCTCAGCAGAGGTGTAAAAAAGAGGAGGGCAAGTCAAATCATGCAAGCAATTTTGAAGCCCCTGCTTGCATCTTGTTTGCTGGCATGCCATTGGCCAAAGCAAAGGGTTGAGCCCAGTTAGAGGGGGAAGACTCTGCAAGGTCACTTGGTCAAGGGTGTGGATATAGGAAGAGGTAATGAATTGGGGCCAATAAGGTGGTGGCATCCAAGACTGGAGATGTGAGGCTATTTAAGACATGGGAGAGGAGGGGTTTGCCCAGGCCAGTGGTGTGGCTAAAAGGAGAGCTGGACCCCTGGGCAACCCTCTCCTTCTTCTTTACCTCTTAACCCTTCTCTACCATGTCATGAGAGAGAAAACCTTAGAGCTCAGGAGGCTAAAGGAGGCCTTGTTTGACATGCACATAGTAGGTGCTCAACCAAATATCAGTGGCCGGAACACAACTAGGCAGGCTGGGTGATTAACCTCTTGTATGTCAGTAGCAAACTGATGTTAGTGTGTAATGTGAGGGGCTATGAAAGCTGGCATGACCTACTGAGAAAGCACCCACCCCAGGCCCTGCTTTGAACAACCACGATGGCACCTTTTCAGACTAGAATGACATTTGACCCGAATGAGCTCACTAGTTGTTTCCAATGTTTCAGACCCTTCTGATATATCTCATTCTATCCTCCCAATGTCCTCAGGAGGATGGAGATATCATCCTCATTTTGCAGATGGATATCCTGGAGGTACAGCCAAGCCCAAGGTCACACGGCTGGCAAAATGGCAAAACCTGGAGTCCAGTCCAAGATGACCAAATTTTGGCTCTTCCTGTCACAGCCCTGGGCCACGCTCTGGGTGGCTTGCTCCTTTGTCCCACCACATGAAATCTGTGGTTCTCCTGGGGGAATGTTTAGTCAGGCTGTATGCCTAGATGACGACCCCCCACAGAGCCACATAACCCTCCCCCTCAGTCAAAATGGATTTCCTTGGAGGGTATTTTTTTTAAGGCAAGAAACAGCAGGAAAATCTTTCCCTTGCTGCCTCTTGTATTTCCTTTATAGATTCCTTTGTTCTATATTTAATTTTTTGTTTTAAACCAAGTTGAAGAGAGATGGGTGCATCACCGATGGTTATTGATTTATTATTTATGGCAAATCATACATTGCTTTAATCGCATCTTCTGTACTTTTCGTATTCTACTACATAGTTGAAGGACAACTCAGAGAAATCATTCCAGGCATCAGAGGCTCTTGATGATGTTTCTGTTCATTTCTACATGGCAACCTGTTGGAATAAAACCACTCTCACTTTTTGAGGTGTGCTGGCTCTAGGTTTTCTCACAAGGCAGAGATGTGACCCTGGGCCTCGGCCAAGCAAGAAGAATGAGCCTAGGGTAACCTGTCCTTGATGTGACATGATGTGGCTCTCAGGGGTGTCAGGAGGCTACATATTATCTCCATGGTTAAATGACCCCCAACCTCTGTGTCTTACTCTGGTTCTTTCTCCTTACATATCTGAGGGACCCCAAAACTTGCTTTGAGGAGCATCTCCTTGCCACATCTTTCTCTATACCATTCATAACAAAATACAGCTGTCTTCTGAAATAATAATACTACTAATAATATCAATCCACAACTCCTAAGCTCTGACATGTATTGAGAGCCTTGCTGTAGGCTAATGCTAAGTGCTTTATTCAATCATCCTAATCATTCTGAGCCCCTTGTGGTGGGTTCTTTGATTATCCCCACTTTACAGGTGAGACACTGAGGCCAAGTGGAAGCGAAGAACTTGACCAGGGAAGTAGTGGAGCCAGACTGAAACCTGGCACTTGTCTGGTCCACGGAGGACCAGAGCAGGCAAAGGATGGACCTGAAGGGACCTGAAGGGATTCGGAAGTTCACTCTGCATGTGCCTAATATGAGGCTGGCAGCCTTCCTCATTGCTCCCCAAAGGGCATGTGCTGTCTGTCACTGGGGTAGGTCAGGGATCTTGCACCAGGGCTCTGTCCAGGGTGCTGTTCACTGGAGCTATCGCCGCTGTGAGAGGATTAAGTGATCACAACTGGGCTGGTGGCAAGATGATTAGATTTACATTTCCAGCATCTCAAATGGCAGCACGGAGCTAAACCCTTCACAGACATTTGAAATCAAATTCTCATAAGAATCTTCAAGAGGGTAGGTGGATGAGCTGGGTTAACATGGCTGCATATTTTTTGTCACTCCTGCCATCAAGAGGTGAGGTTTATGTGCCTCCTTTTGAATTTATCCTGGCTTATAACTTGCTTTGACTAATAAAAAGTGATGAAAGTAATGTTCTGGAACTCTTAAAGCTAGGTCATTCAAAGCCCTGCAGCTCCCACTTAGATCTTATGGAATCTTTGCTCTAGGTTATCAGAGCTGCCATGTTGTGAGGAAGCCCAAGCCACACGAAGGGGCCCTGGAGGATGAGATGCTTGTGAAAACAGAGAGAGGTCAAGGAGTCCTGAGGGGCCACACGTGTGAGTGAAGAGGCCAGTTTGGAAGTGAATCCCCCAACCCTGCTGCTTTAGCCACTGCCTCACAGGTTGGAAATGAACGGTCTGTTTGAGCCCTTCCAGAGTTCCTGACCCAAGATATTGTGAGCAAGAGAAAATAGTTGTTTAAACCATTAGCCTTGTGGGTAGCTGATCACACAGCCAAAAGGTAACTGGAACAGTTAATAATGAATTTCATTATTGCCATTTAAAAGGTGAGACAATGGCCTTTGGGAAGGGAAGGAACTATCTGGACCACACAAATGAAATCAGAATTCAAGGCAGCCTGGCTCCTTAGGCCATGCACCAGTCACTCCAGAAATTTATAACTTATCTCAGAAATTGAGATAAGTCAAAATAGGGAGAAGAGATCAATCTTTGTTGACACCCTCAGCAAGTGATAGAGACTGTTGCTGGGTATTCCTCCTCTGACTCTTTGCCTGTGAAGTTATCAGATGATTTATTGAAATATAGAGAGGCCGCCGATGTGCATGGTGACTGAATGGGGTTCTCAGGCTCTATCTCTCAGCATGTGGCTTTAATTTTTACATATAACTGAAATGATATAATTGCAAATACGAGGAGATGCTGGGTAGAGAACTCAGGCCTGCCACTTACAGTTGCTGCTATAGAAGAACTGTGTCTCCCCAAAATTCATGTGTTGAAGCCCTAACCCCACAGTGTGATGGTATTTGGAGGTGGGTTTTTTGGGAGATAATTAGGGTTAGATGAGGTCATGAGGGTGAGGCACCCATGATGGGATTAGTGCCTTTATAAGAAGAGACACTATGCTTGCTTTCTCTCTCCCCATACTATCTGAGGACACAACGAGAAGGTGGCCATCTACAAGACAGAGAGAGCTCTCACCAGAATCCAACCATGCTGGTAATCTCTGATTTCTGAATTCCCAGCATCTATAACAGTGAGGAATAAATTTTGTGGTTGAAGTCATTCAATTCATGGTACTTTGTTATGGCAGCTTGAGCTGACTAAGACACTCACCAATTAGCCACACATACCCTGTAGGGTCATATCTGTTGGTGTCTCTCATCTTTATTTCAGCACAGTCGGATGTGTTTATGCTAACTTTCTTGTACATTTTACGGAAGAGAAAATTGAGCTTCAGGAAAAGAAAGCATGAGAAGCTAACAACTGGTCAGTGAGAGGGCTATAATTTGGACCAAGTTTCCTTCAGCCTGAGCCATCAGAGACCATCCCAAGCCATTGTTTCCCAAATCATGTTCTTCAGATTATCAGTCATAAGGGGTTCTGTGAAAAATAAATTTGGGAAAAGCCGTACATGTTGGTTTTCTCTGGATGATCAGTGAACATAAAAATAATAAAGGCATTGACTAATCTTGTAGGAGAGAGAGCAACCTTTAGGGAGTTTATATCTTCTCACTTTAACATGAGAAAGTAATTGTATATACCCTCAAAGTTGGCTGTGAAAACTACAACTGTGGCCATGTACTAGGGATTTAACACGGGGTGGACCTTCTCTAAGCCCGTTAGATGCATGTGCCTCATTTAAATTACATGAGATGAGGTAATGAATGTGAAACCCCTTTGCAACAACATGTCACATGAGTTTTCATCACTAGGGTGTAAGTGACTGAAACCACGGTTGTTGGCAGTGAGTAGGTCATTTAGGGACACTGGGAAAACGGCTGGGCTTTGGATATGGTGCGCAAGGGATAGCATGCTTGAGGAGAAAAGGAGGAGTGAATGACAGAACAAACACCAAAAGATTTTGCTGAGATTTGCAGACTGTGTGCTGCCTTTTCCTCCTCTCTATATGGCAGAGAGCTCCAAGGTCTGTGCTCTGACCTTTTATTAAATGCATTTTACCAAGAGAAGCTAGAAAGTGATATTTCCCTATGTTTGCCAGCATTTTTTGGTTGTAAAAAAGCAGAAAATCTGGCTCAAAGTGGCTTAAGCAAAGCAAGCAAGCAAACAATCAAAAGGACTTCACTGGCTTCCATAGCTGAAAAGCCTCTGTGCAGAATAGGCTTCGGGTACAGTTTGATCCAGAGGCTCCGTTCAAGGTGGTAGATATGGCTTACATCTTCATTCTGCACCACCCCAATGGCAATGGATGGCCTTTTGGTAACCCTTACTTAAGGAAAAAAAAACCCTTTCTCAAGTCTCAGCACATCCCTTTTCATGGCAAGGGTCCCATGAGGTCCTATGACTTTCTCTGCACCAATCTCTGCTCCTGGGAGAATAGAAGAGGTTGATAGATTTAATCCAGTCATGTTCCCCACCTGGAGTGGAGGGTGGAGCCATTTCTACCTAAACACATACGGGGCTGAGAATGATATGTCTGTGTGTGAGTGGGAAAAGTGTTTTCCCAAAGGAAATGTCTGGATACAATTGGTGGGGGAAGGAGGTAGAAACTGGGATGGTGGTCAGCAAAAGTCCTACTGCTCTCCCCAAAGGAGCTCCTGATCCGTGGCATCTGCCTTGTTCTGGAGGGCCAAGGGCCCAGACTTACCTCGCTCCATTCCCTTTGCCCCAGCATTAGGTCATCTCAACTCCACCCACTGTCATCTTCCCACCATCTCCCCCAAAATCCCCCAGCAGGCCCATTTGTCTCTTGTCAGGTGACACTTTACTTTCCCAGCTTCACACATTTGCTGCTGCCCCAGCCTTTGCTCTTTGCTTTTCTGATGATCTCTTTCTTTCCCAATGCTTTCCACTCCTCAAAGCCCTGCTCAGATAGCACCTTCTCCATGAGGTGCTTATGGAGAAATACTCTCAATGGGGCTCTCAGAACATAATCTTTGCCCCAGAATGTGGCTCTCACAAGGGCGGGAGCTCGTGTGTCTGGTTCATCTTTGTGTCCCTTGTCCAGGACACCACATAGCCCAGGGGATGTGCCCAAGAGATACTGGATGAATCAGTGAGTAAATCCCTTTTCTCCCCCATTGCACCATCAGAGTTGGGAGACCAGAAATCATTTGGAAAAGGAAAGAATGTAAATGTTGGAATCAACAGATTGGGTTGGAATCCTTGCTCTCCCATCTATTAGATATGGGACTCAGAGCAAAACACTCTATCTGAACCATTCTTTCTATATCTGCAAAATAGCAATAATTATACTCCCCTGGATGATGCAAAACACCTGGTCCATGCTGGGTCATCATCAGTGCCCACTGATGGAAAAGAGCCTATGGGCCAAAGGCGCCTTGCATAAAACAACGACAGAAGTTTCCAACACAGCGTCTGTGTCTCTTAGAACCCACACAGCCATGGGCTCCCCTTGCCAGGTTTGGTTTGCACATATGCTGACGATAGCAGTGCTGAATATGGTGATTAAAGGCAGCCAATCAATTAGCCTGTGTTCAGGAATCTGATCATAGCAGTCTATTGGTGATTGCCAATCTGCATATTTATTCAGTATCATTAATTATGCATCACGTGGCATTAATTCCCATATTATGCATGTGTGCATGTTGTGGAACAGGACTTCTGGTCCTGTCCGGGGAAGGATGCTTAAGGAAGCCATTGGAATGGTGTGTATGTGTGTGGGGACACACTTCATATGTTGGCAGCCAATTGGCATTAGCCAGATTGAATACTGCCTTTGCGTTGGCCACAGAAACAGGGCCTGGTCTGATTCTTTACTTAAATCCTGGGCTGTGAACTGGTGGATGCTAGGACTGATCCAGCCACAGATGTGTTTTATTTGACCTGAACAATGATTTTTTTTAATGAATGTAAGGTATTTAGTGAGGACATGACAGTTGCCATAGTCCTCACTCTTCCTTATTGCCTCACATACCACACTGACTTTACTCCCTAAATTTCCTGCCTGGCCCCTGTAGGCATTTAAATCAGTATTTCCTCAGCATTTTTAAAATTATTGTTTTCCTATAATACTCTTTTAGACATTTTTTCCTGCTTTTTTCCACTCCCCAGTGAAAATTAGTATCACAGATATATTAGATATCTGTTTATGTACTGTATGCAAGATTTTTGTACCCAAAGAGCAAACTTCACGCCTGTTGGGAATATATGTCTAGGTTATAAGGGTCTCCACTTGTCTCTGGTGCTTGCTGTGATAAAGTAGAGATAGAAAGGGGGTTGGCAATGAGGTGATTTGATCTGTATAATTTCTCTCTTATATTCCATTGGATGAACACTCCATATTGGCCCCTCTGTGCTCCTTATTTTCCCTTAAACTAGCTCTAGGGGGTCTAGATTCCATTCATGTGGTCATGCTATTTCAACATACTCCCCCTCCCATAAGAGTGCCCAAATCCTCAAGACCCAGGTCAAATGTCCCCTCCTCCAGAATCTTTCTGGCCAATTAAAACAACTATACCGGAATATTTTACTGTCAGAGGAGGAAGGCTCTTAGTAAGCCACAATTTCTCAACTTACATTTTGCAGATGAGCAAATGGAAGCTCAGAGAGGGCAAAGGACTTGCCCAAGCCTGCACAGCAAGTCAGCAAGAGGTAAAAACCATGACCAGATTTTAAGCCCAATACCTCCAATCCACCTCACTTATTCCCCAAGGTATATTTATTCATCCTTGCATCACTTGGGCCTGGCTCAGAGATGGTACTTGTGGGGAGTCACAATGCACATCAACACATTAAAACATTAAAGGCTCTGACAAGTCCTACAGGAAGACAAATAATATTAGTTTTGTATAGCGCAGCTTTCTTTAAATTTGTTTGATCCCAGAGTGTGTTTGTGACTGTAAAACTTACTATGTGCCATGCATTTCATCAGCAAAATATCTGACTGTTTATAGTCTTAAAATAGCCCCAAATTGGAAATGATCCAAAATTCATCAATGGTAAAATATATTAAAAACTCTAAATGGTCATACTATGGAATATTATACAACAGTGAAAAAATGAATGAGGTATAACTCTTTACAACAACATAAATGAACCTTACCATGCAATGTTGAAGGGAAGAAGCCAAACACAAAATAATAATGACATGATTAATATTATTACTATTATTATTTCATTTATACAGAATCTAGAAATAGGCAAAACTAAATTATGTTGTTCTCAGGTCTAAAGAAAACACAAGGAAATGATTACCAAATCAGGAAAATAGTGAAATCTCATGGGGGGAGGGGAGAGAGTAAGCTGTTGGAGGGGCAGGAAGGTGCTTCTGAGGTTCTGTTTCTTGTCTGATGGTTATAGGGGTGTTTGCTTGATAATTAATCATTAAATTGTGCAAAACGAGATTTCTATACACTTTGCTATGTGTTAGTTATATTTCACAATTGAGAGTACAAAAAAGGTAGTGCTGGCTTTGGCTCAGAAATGGGCTTTGGGGCAAGAGTGGAGGCTGGGAGGCTAGGAAGGAGGCTGCTGTAGCCACCTACGCATGAGACAATGGTGGCCTGGACTATGTTGGGGACGAGTGAAATGGAGAGAAGCAGAAGGATTCTAGAGAGATTTAACATGATTTAGTGACTCCAACACGCTCATTGATCTTGTCTTTTAATCACACCCTCCAGGACCTCTCTGCCACAGTATTTGTTCATCAGAACCAGGAGACCAGAAGGACCTCATTGAGGATACCTGGCAGGGAAGGGGATGTGGAAAGCATCGGAGAACCCCATGGAAAAGCAGTTAGAAAAAGCAGTCAGGAAAAGAGACAGGGGGATTGAGTGCAAAGAGAGAGTGGTGAAGAGGCTGTCCCTCATAGCTGTCAGCATGGGGGCCCCAGGCACCCAGCATCCCATTAGCCTTTTCTTGGGATTATTTTATTGGCCAGCGTGCACAGGTAGGGGGTAGGCTGGCCAGGCTGACCTGTGCAGATGTGGTCGGAGTCAGGAGCAGCAATCAGCGGGTGGACCTAACCCCAGCCCCCAGTCCCTGAGCAGCTCTTGTTTTCTAGCTCCTTCTCTCTGCCTCTCGGGGATGGCCACAGTGTTTTCTGTCTGGCCAGCCAGGCCTGGCGGTGCTCAGGAACACAGGCCCCTTCAGAGGTGCCCCCCAGTCGGCCGAGCCGTCCGAGCCCTGACAAACTCTTGAGGGAAGCGGGCGTCGTAGCCCCAGCTGTGTAAATGTTTTTGGTTTTCCTGCTGAGGCTGGGTGTTGAGTCGGTGCCAAGACAAGCCTCGCTTGAGTTTTCTTTGGCAAGGCAGCCCAGCTCAGGAATGTCAGGCGAACTTTCCAAAGGGGATGGTTGTCGGTGGGACCTCAGGCTGAAAGCTGAGCCCTGGGTACACTCTGCCATCATCTAATTATTGCATCCCCAATTAGAGTCAAGACGCTGTGGCCAGGCTTGGTCAGATGGGAGCCATTTTTTCTGGTCACCCTCCTCCTTCTTAGAGGTACTGGGGCCATTCAGGGGGTGCTCTGTGGGCTCCTCAAGTAGGTATGGGTGGGAGAGTGGCTTTCAGCATCCAGAGGGTGATGGAACTTCCATGGGGTGGCTGTGAAGTTGGGAGAAGGGTCCACATAACCATCGAGAGCTGTGAGTGATTTTTCTTGTTGAATTGCTTTTGGTTGACTGTCATTTGGATCTCGCTCTTGGTGGATCTCACAGAAGAGAAACTCTAAAGCAGGGTTTCCACATGCGAACCCTCCCGGGGCAGGCAAACTACCTAAATGAGAGAAACTGGCCAGGAGTGAGGCAATACGGAGGGGGCGGGGCTGGGCCTGAGGCTGGAGCAGCCGGGGGGAGCTCACGCCTCGTCTAGTGGGGCGGATGCTTCTCAGCTCTAGACAGCTTTGGCTCTAACTGAACATGAATTTGATACGGCCTAAACTTCTGACGTTCTAAGAAAGACACCAAATCTGTATTTTATGTGAAATCTCCAGATCTTTAAATGTTGGCAACTAATTCAATTTAAAAAAAAATTGAAGAATTACTATGTTAGCCAAACAAAACACATCTGGGAGCCGGATGAGGCCTCCAGACCACGCATGTGTGACCTCTGGTCTCTAGCTTCCTGACCGATGACTGCAAGCCGAGTGGACAGATGGAAATGACGACCTCACCCTCAACAACAATAACAATAACGAAAACCTTTTGTCTGAGCTCTGGGCTGACCCAGGTGTTGTGCTGAGCACTTTGTATGCTTCATTTAATTTTCACATCAACCTGATGGGGAGATATCATAAGGCCCACTTTATAGATGGAAAAGCTGAAGTCTCAGAGAAGAGATGCAATGTGGCCAAGCTCACACAGTTCATAAATGGCAGAGCAAAAGGATGTGATCCCAGGTCTGTCTGACTCCTAGCACTAGGCTGAAGTCAAGAGATTTGCTTTTGTTGTTGATGTTGTTGTTTAATTAATTCACTCATGTGTTCGACAAACATTTATTGAGCTCTTACTATGTGCCAAGCACTGTGCTAAGCGCTTTGCAAAGATTAAATGAGGGAATATATGCCAAGTATATAGAGTGTGTAGTTAGTGTACAGTTTGTTGGCTCCTATTATTATTACTATGATCAAGATGCATCTATCTACATGGGGTGTGTCCGGCACAGGCTAAGGGGAGTACAGTGGGGAGGTGGTTGTACAAATATGAGTAATGTGTAGCCTCTTCTTCTGAAGATACCCAGCCTCGTGGGTCTCAGCTAAATGCTTCCGATGACTATCTCCATAACCCTGGGACTGACCTTCTCATCTCCAGTCTGTGGAATGGGCAACAGTGTGGCCCCAATCAGAATCACAGGGCAAAGAAGCTCGGCTCGTGCGGCAAAGCTCTAAATGGTGAGTGGTAGGAGGTGGCCTTGGCCATCTTGGTCCCCCAGGGGATGGGATGACAGCGATGCTTGTGAAGGTGCACAGCCATTCAGGGGGGTAGTGGGATTGCAGAAAAGCCAGCCAGCCCTGCACTATCGGGGAGGCAAAGTCAAGGCACAAGGGTAGCATCAGCTGAGGTCTTGAGCCCTTCATTTTGGAGTCAGGGGAGTTTTGACAAAAGTCCCTAGAGCAACCTGAAATTTACAGTTTGCAAAGCACTTTACAGTTTGCGAAGCCTGACTGTGAATTCAGCCCTCCCCTGATCATAAAACTTCACTGGCTCTCCATTGCCTCCCACAATGCCCTTAGTGAGCCCTAGATAAAAGTGTGAATGAGTGAGTTCACCTGAGCAAGTGAACACCACATATCTGCAGGCAGCCTCGGACTGGGCCATGCATTATTGGTCCACCTGGTCATGACTTCGTCTCCATGTGGAAAGGTAGTTTGGCCTTGGGTAGGGAGAGTCAGGACTTGGCATTCGGACAGAATTCCAGGAGAACCCAAAAGTTGGAGATACCCCGTAGAGAGGCAAGGCAAGCCTGGGTACTGACTTCCTGGTTTTATTTTGGTCCTATTTTATGACTCAACTTTCTGCTGGGAGAGTGTCTCCGTCAGCTCAGACAGCCTTAACAAAATACCAGCTGCGTGGCTTATAGGCAAAAATTTATTTCTTACGGTTCTGGAGGCTGGCAGTCCAAGAACCAGGGTGCCAACACAGCCAGGTTCTGGTGAGGCTGCAGATCGCCAGCTTCTCATTGTGTCTTCACATGGCAGAGAGTCAAAAGAGAGAAAGCCAACTTTTTCCTGACTCTTAAAAGGACAGCAGTCCATTTATAAGGACTCTACCCTCATGACTTCATCTAATACTAATTACCTCCCAAAGGCCCCACCTCCTAATACTACAGGTAGTGTAGGGCTTTACCATAAATTTTGAGGCGACACAAACATTTAATCCCTAACAGAGAGTGAGCTCATCTTGGACCTGGAGCCAACATCAATCTCGATAATGATAACCACAATAACTTGCATTTATTGAGCGTTTATTATGTGCTGGGCACAATGGAACGTCATTAGATTCTTACATTTGTCCTATTATTCTTACTCTACAGAAGGCAAAACTGAGCCTCCGAAGTCATGTAGCAGATGAGTGGTAAAGCCAGTACTTGAACCCAAGCCCATTTGCATCTAGGTGCTGCTTTTACCAGCACATCTTGTCTACCCACGGTCCTTGACAGAGTAGATGTCATTGCCATCCCCACATCATAGGCAGGAGAAGAGGCCCATCCACAGGGCCCCAGCAGTGTGGAGTGAACCCAGGGCTTGGATCCTCTTCCCAGCACCACCATCCCACAGCCCCATTCCCCTGCCATAGTGGGTTAAGTGGATGACTCCCACTCAACCATCAGATGTGCTTACAAGCTGATTAGACATGAAATCCCCACCCACCAGGGTCTATAGGGGCTAACAGAGGCTTATAGGCCAAGGGTGTGCACGGGGATGGGTGTACAACTCCTTCCCAGGGTCTGTACCAGAGCCTGGGGAGCCTCCAGAGGTAGGTGATTTGGAATCAGAACACATGGCTCTTCCAGGTATGTAATGAGCAGGGAGTGAGCTGATAGATATGCTAATTTCATTATTCATGTACATAATTACAATCTAGAAGTTGGCAGCTTTCTAGGTAATGACAGGAGGGAAGGGGAAATTTACCTAACTTTTGTAATATATGTGCGGTATTATTTAACTCTTAAACCTAATTCATTCTACCCGGCCTATGGATATGAGGCACTGAAGGTGAACTTCACCGCATCTCTGCTAGTTAATCCTTCCTTTCTTCAGCGAAGATCTACATGTGCCAGGCTTTGTGCCAGTCTGGAGGTTGCCCTGGCATCTTATAGTCCAGGACACAAATAAGTGAAGCAAGAATTTGACAGCACAGTGAGAGAGGGACAAGAGGAAAAAGCAGGAAAAAGGTAATGGGTAAGAGATTATCCATGCTAAGAGTTGAATAGTGTTTGAGATGGGTCATGGAAAGAAGAGCTTGGGCAAAGGCCAAGAGGTAAGACCGGGTGGCATTTTTGAGGATGGTGGGCTAGAAAAATGGGAGTGGAGAGGTGGCATATAGTTCTGAGAATAGGACTCTCAAGATTCAAATCTTAAAATCATATGTGTTCAGTCTCAGTAGGAACTCGAGTGTGAGGAGGCTGAAGTGTCTGGGACCCGTCATCCCTCCCGTACTTCCCACTGATAAGACCTGAGAAAGGATGGTGGGGGGAGGGGTCTTTGAGGCCCATTTGGTACCTGCTGACCCGTGGCTGGGCAACCAGCTGGGGCAAGCAGGACCCAAGCCCTGAAAAGCCCTCCAAAGCAAGTTTTGAGCCTGGTCCTCTGAGCTGGGAGGGGGCACGATTCTGGAGTGAGTGGGGCCTCTGATGTCCCCAGCAGCCTGTGAACAAAGCCAGCTTTGGGCTTTCACCCAGCTGGATATGGGGGCTCTGGTTCCGTTGGGGGTGTGAAATTCTTGATTAGGGCCTCAGTGGCCTGCCCCCTCCCCAGTGTTGCTCTTCCTGCCCTCTCCCCACTCTTTGGGGAGAGGGAGCAGCTGCACAAACACAAGCCCGGGCAGGGAGGCAGCCGAGATATGAGCTGCGGTCTGTCCAGCAGCCCAACACCTCACACTTGCGGCCCATGGACACTTTCCTGGGCCTATGTGTGCACGCGGCACTTACGAGTGTGTTGTGTGGCCAGTGGAGGATGAGACGGTAACTGTGGGTGTGTGAGCACATGCATGTGTTTGGCGATGTATATGCTGGGTGTGTGGCTGTGTGTGTGGAACATGTGTTACGATGTGAGTATATTGACTATGTGTGTACACGGGTGTGTAAACATGAATGACTGGGAGTGTACGTTCATGTGGGTGTGTACATTAAGCATGCACACATGTATGTGTGCGTGCCCATGACAATTATGTTGAAAGGAATATGTGAACATGTGTGGGATGGGTTGTGTATGCACATGCATAATTATGTTAGGCAATGTATATAAAGGATGGATATACGTGTGCTACATGTGTGATTGTGTTGGGGTATATGTATGTGGAAGGTATAAGCATATATGCATACATGTGTACGATTGTGTTTTCCATGTGTGTATAAGAGATTGGTGCATGTGTGCACACATGTGAGATTGTGTTGGCCTGTGTCTGTGTGTATAAATTATGGGGTGTGGGGGGTGGTGTGCACTGGAAGGAAAGGGGCTTGTTTGTGATGTCGTGGCAGGAGAAATTCTGAATCAGGTCCCAGCCTTTGCCCAAGGCCCAGAGTGACAACCACATGGAATGTACCCACCTCCTGGGGTGCCCCTGTACAACCGCCTGGCGTCTCCCCCATTACTGACCCCAGTTCCTCCCTCTGACTGGTCCTGTGTGGCTGCGTTCCTGGGAGGGAATGGTTTGTTTTTCTTCAAGTCCATCTTTCTCTAATTGTTTCCATGTATTTCCCTTGATTTGTGGTTTGAAACCCATCCCCACCCCACTCCACTCCCCGACCCAGGGCCTAGCTCAGTTCTGGGAAGGCAGATGGGGGACCATTTCATTGGGCCAGAGGAGGCTAGGTGAAGAACTCCGATGCACTGGGCACTTGATAGGGTCACTGACACCCCTCCATCCAACTTCCAAGTCTTGCTTGCTAGCCAAGACTCTATAAAACCAGAGGACGCTGGGAATTATTTTGTCCATTGATGAGACAACTTGCCTGAGGCTCTCAGAAGTTGGGCAGCCTGGAGAACGAGCCAGGATGAGAACCTAGATCTGACTTCAGAACCCAGGCTCTGTCATGCCTACAACGCTGCCTCCCGAACCCACCTCACTGCCCTCTTCTTGGCTACCCCTCCTCAATCAAACCTTCTTCAGGAAAGGAACAAAAATGAGCAAACAGCTGTTAGGCGGTTCAGGATGAGTTTGTAGTAATCCAGGTTAAAATGGAGACCGAGGGAAATTTATAGGATTCCACTTTCTGCATCTCTCTGGATCCCTCATCGAGCCAGTAATATATTCCCCCTTCTTGCTAACACACTTTTTAAAATGTTAATAGACTGTAAATTACTTTTCTTTTTATACTTCTTAAAATAAGCGTTTCCTCTTGTAGATGGAAGACGACGCTGGAGTTACGGGCTTGGTTTTATTACTGTCGAGATGAGATGGACTGTAGAGAGCTCATACAGCTTTTATAGGAACTATTTTATTTATAAGAATTTTCCTAATGTCAGATGGATGTGACATGCCTGGCTTCTTTCTGCCCAGTCTGGAGAAGAGAGGAGAATTTAGCTTGGCTTGGGCTGGAGTTGCTTTTCTTCACCCTGTTATAGGGGGAATTTATTCTTTAGCAGCCCTAGTACAATAAACTTCCAATTTCTCACTTGCATACTTCTGATGACGGGGAACTTACTTCCTATCCAGAGCCAGTCTCCAGTACAAGCTGTGACTCCTCCTATACTAAGATCTACTTATTGGTCCTAGCTACACTCTGAAACTGGAGAGAAACTCTCTCCATTGAACATCTTGGGAGCCTCCCAGAGATTTGAAGGCTGCCACCATGTTCCATTTGGGAACTTCTTTTCTCTGCATAAAATAGCCCCCTGGTTCTTTAAATAGTTCTCCATCACTTTCTCATCTCACTCCTCCTCCAAAATGTATTCAGAATTCCTTTCTCCAAGATCAGAAAGACTATCTTAGCTTCTCTTAGTTACTAAGACCAGTATTTCCTGTTACTACTCCTGGGATATCCCCCATGCTGGTCATGTTTGTAAGGATTTCATGCTCAAATGACTTTTGGAAAAGCTGGGCTAAGGGAATATAAGTAGGTTCTTTTGCAGCAGGACTTAGCAAAGCCTTTGTAAGATTCATGCACACTGTGACTCTCCAAGCGGGTAAAGTACGCAGCATTTTATATACACAAATGATTGGAGCCATGGATTTTCAAAGGGCATCCCAGAGGGTGTGTGTACCCAACACAGTTTTGGCATAGCTCTGGGGTAGTGAATATCAAACAAAGGGATACTGTCCATTAGCTCGTAGTAAACCAGCATGTGGGTTCTGTCATAGTATGTCCCTACAGTGGTATCTGTTTGTTGTGGGTGGGTCATAATGGCACTTGTGGAAGCCGACACCAGGATACATTCATATCAAATTCTCGGCATGGTCATGTGCACCTTGCCTCCTCACTCCAGGCTCAGTTTTCCAATTATGTGTAATGAACAATGTGAATCAGATAGCCTTTCAAGGTCTGGGGAATGTGGGTTTGGGCTCATGGAACAGTCATGTCAGAAAAGGAACCCAGCTCTGCATGTATTACTTTTGAGACTACTTGTCTGTGATCTGTAGCTCATCTCAGTGCCTTCCGAACAGGGCAGATGGAGCTCAAGACCCGACACAGAAGAAACGCCAAAGAAAGGCCGGTGGCTCATTTACAGCTTTTAGAAGGCCTCATCAGGTGCTCTCTTTTCCTGAGCATCCTTGCTCCAGCCAGGCTGAACTTCCTGCATAACCTCAAATGTGCCAAGCCTGTTCCTGCCTCAGGACCTTTGCACACAACACTTTTTCTGCCTGGAACACACTTTCAGGCTGTATCTTCATGGTGCATGGTAGATGTTCAATAAATAATGCCTACACTATTGTGAGATGAAGGTCCTAGGACCACCCAGGTCATACTCATAGTCTAGGAAGGCCTGAAATCTGCCTTTGTCCTGACTAGAGAAAACAAGCAACCCCTCCCATCATCTACCCCCAAATTCCCATTAGAGCAGCTCCCCGAAACCCCTGGGCAAGAAGAATGTCAGCTGTGGGGTTGCTGGTCACCCAACCCAGCCATGGTTCCTGGTCCAGGTCATCTCTGCAAAGTGCAGGTGACATTTGCTGATGCTGGCTGCCATGGCTACTGGCTTATTTCCTTAAAAATGATATTCCCGTAATTGTCTCCAACAGGATGTGATGCTGGTTCCTTATTCTTTCTTTTCAACTCATCAGAGCACATGCAGACATCACAGCTAAGATAACTGAATGTCTTCTTTAAACCAACAGGCTGGAAGAGGGTAGTTTTGCCTCACCTGGGTTGAACAGACTTCCTAACACAGTTTCATGAGACTAGTCTGGGGAACATCCTGAAAACCGAGCAATGTCTATGTCTCTGGAAGCCTCTGCTCACCCAAACATTACCTGCCATTGATTTGTTGCATGCCTGGTATTTTATAATTTGTTGCATCTTTGGGTTAAGGGACATTGGAGTTGAGGGCTTGATGACCTGGGTTCATATCCCAGCTGGGCCACTTTCAAGCTGTGTGATTATGGGCCAGTTGCTTAGCCTCTCTGTGCCTTCATTTCCTCATACATAAAAAGTGGAGGTACTAGTTGTATCTCATGGGTTATAAGTAGAACAGTGTCTGAACATAGTAGGTGCTGTATCAGTGGCCGCTATTACTGCCAAAGGCCCTTTTGGAGGGGAGCCATAGGCACAGTGGGGAGGTAGATTTCATAGGGGATCAGTGTGGACTCTATCTACTTTGGGAATTACAATTTCAAGATTACTTTTTGACTCTTCGGGTTGATGCTCCTAGAAATGGGTAACTCCCATTGTGGCTGCAGAGAAACACAAAGTTCAAAAGACAGAACTCGTGATCAGAAAAGCTAAAGCAGCCAGAGTCCTAGGAGGTTATATGGGATGACTCCTTGGCTTTTTAAGTAGGGAAAATGAGGCCAAGAACTTACCCAAGGTCACACAGGTAGTTAGATGGTGATAAACTCAGTGGAAACCTAAGACTTAATGAAAAATTGCCATAATAAAGAAGGTGCATTTATTGAGAACTTACTATGTGCTGAGTGTGCCCCTTGCACTGTTTCACTTAACCTTTCCCATAGCCCTGTGAATGAATTAAGTCTGAGTACTGTCTCCATTTCTCAGATGAAAAAAACTGAGTTTCTGAGGTTCTGAGCAGCATTCAGCTTGCAAGTGCAGAATCAGGATTGGAATCCCAGTGTGTTCAATCCAGAACTGGCATTTATATCTACCTGGCTCTCAGATGGGAAGCTCGGAGGCATGAGATGAGGCTGGATCCCCTTCTGCAATTCCACAGAAGATCTTTTGATTCTTTAGGTTTAGTATGTGGGGGTTCTGGAGATGTAGAGCCATGACTACCAGGGGGAGACCTCACTCTTTAGCAAGAACATGGTCTCCTGCAAAAACTACTCTCCTGACAGGCAGTCCCAGGAGTCTCCCTTGACAAGGAGGAAAGCAGGGAGCTCCTCCCCACTCTTGCATGGGCTGGACCACTGGGTGTTTCCTTCTGCCCCAGCTGCTTCCCCATGCCTCTTCCTGCCCTGTCCATCCCGGATGCTTCAGTGGCAGTGGTCATCTCTGCCAAGAGCCAGACTTCTTTCCCTTGTCAGCTTCACGGTGAAGAATTTTTCTTTTCTCACATAACTGTTCCAGCATACATACAACCCTACATTGGGGTATTACACTGATGAGTCCTTTAAGAACTATCAGTGTTGCCTCTGCCATCGTCCTCATCCTCTAGAGGATGCTAAGGGTCTATGGGGATGAAGGGGACTGTCCTTGAAGAGATGGTTTAGGTAAGGAAGAAATTTTCTCTATTTCCACGATATCCCAAAGTCTGATGGCAGCGCCTGGACATAGCAGGCTGGGGCAGCATTGCTTGACCTGCCTTCTTGTTCACGATTGCCACTTCCACTTCCTTAGTCTCCATCTCCCCACCTTGGACACCCCGGGGTACAACAGCCCCTTTGCAAATCCCAACCAGACTGATTCCTTCTGTGGCAGACAAATGACTCTTAATAATTAAATAGGTATTGGTTTGTTGACCAAAAGAAGCCTTGAACTTTCTGGAGGAAAGCACTTCATTTCTCGGACAAGTGTTACTCAGCTGGTCTGAGAATTAAAGACGTTCTCAGCCTCATTCTTTGCATTGCTGGCTGGGTACTAACCTCAGAAGAAGGAGGAGGCATGGGTGTGTCCAGCTTCTGGGGGGGGCAGTGCAATGGGGCAGCTCAAAGAGCACAGGACGGAGAGTCCTGAGTTCCTGACTAAAGTGAATCATAATAATAATAACAATAGAACAGCCATCTGTTATTGAGTGCTCACTATGTGCCAGGCATAGTAGAAGCATCTGATGCTCACAGGCTCTTGAAGAAGAAATTTTCTACTGCTCTCAATTGCAATTTGCAGAAGGTAGAAATTAGGCCCCTGTACTGTAAGTGCAGGCACCATTGGAGTCCTGGCCTGTCTGAGTTAGCTTTATGTCTTTCAGCCTTGTGGTCTCTCTTGCTTGGTCTATCTCCGGTTTCTGCAATGACTTTACTGAGTGATCTGGGACAAGTCACTTGTGCCCTCCACTTCCTTCTTGAGCACTGAGGGTGCTGGAGCAGATGACCTCTGCCCCAAAGCAGCCGCCTGTGTGTGGGCTTGCAGGGAACATCCGTGCTTCATGTGTGCAACAGCTTATCTCCCTGTATTCACACCCTATGGATCCTCTACACTTGTGCCAGCAGAGCTTGCAGACTTGTGAGTGAATATTTGAATGTGTGTGGGATGCAGGTATGTGTCCGGGTCACAAGACCCAGTC
The DNA here is from genome assembly GCA_004027375.1 of Macroglossus sobrinus. Classification (NCBI taxonomy): domain Eukaryota; kingdom Metazoa; phylum Chordata; class Mammalia; order Chiroptera; family Pteropodidae; genus Macroglossus; species Macroglossus sobrinus. The sequence continues at coordinate 226,224 of PVKZ01002191.1, forward strand.
AGTTCTCACAACTCCCCTAGCGCCTGGCCCAGTGCTCGGTGCACAGTGGGCCTGCAAGAAGCATTAGTTGAATGACTGAGTGAAAGACTGTGCATCCCCGGGTGTGTCTACCTGTGAATACACATGGGCTGATATGGGCACACCCATGCACGCAGCATGGAGACACACACATAGTTGTGAGGTGTGAGTGGGCCTGATCACAATGGTGTGAACTCTGTTGAACTCATTACTGCATAAATTTGCACCTGCATATTTATACAACCATCCCATGAGGCCAAGGGATGTACTCACTACTTGGGTGTGAGCTGGGTGTCGCCCAGAGTGGGAATCAATGGAAAATGTGCCAGGGTGGAGCTGGAGGCTCTGGGGTCACGCAGGTCTGTGTTGGACTCCCAGCTCTGTCACATGCTTGCTATGTGACCTCAACGCCATGGCTTTCCATCTCTAAGTCTTTGTTTTCTCATCTGTAACATGCAGCTAATCTCCTCACCTCCCAAGCAGAGATGTCGAAGAGTCATAGTAGATTGCTCAATTCATACATTTTTTGAAAAGACCCATATCACCTGAGTTTGGTGGAGACTAAACCCTTGAAAACTCCGGCTTAGAGAATGCATTTGCAGGTCCCTGTACTTATGGTTCTCATGGTCTCAGAAAGGAGACAGGCATTAACTAAGGTACTGCATCAATAAAAGTTCCAGCCTCCCAACGGTTAGTCTGTGGGGAGCTGAGACTGTCTGCTGAGAGGATGAGGTTGGAGATGACAGGAGGGCTTCCCTGAGGAAGTGGTACTCCACCTGGAATCTGAAAAATGAATTACATATAATTAAGTAAAGAGGGGGAGAGAAAAGCAATGCAGTCAGTAAAGACAGTGTGTGCAAAGGCCCTGTGGTGAGCAGAAGTCTGGTGAGGGTCAATCCTGAGGAAAAAACAAGTTCCATGTGTTTAAAGGGAGAGACAATGTGGCTTAAGGGGTCTGGCAGTGGCTAGCCCTTGTGGCTTCAGTGGGGGTTTGGCCTTTATTTGAAGACTCCAGAAGGCATGAAAGATTTAAAGGACATGACAAGCTTAGATCACAGAGTTTCTTCTGGCTACTTAAAATCTGGGTGGACAATGGCCTCTGGATGGAAGATGTATACAGCTTCTCCTTCTGTGTCAATGGGTCTTGTCCAGGACACCCCCAGTGGAAGGCTGGGGAGCTGCACGGCCTGCTGGGAGGCATGGAGCCAGGAGCCCCCCTCTGGTGGGCTCATTTACATGATCCCAGCTTAATTCTCCCAGGGTATGCAAATGTATGCAAACCACAATCCAGGAGAGGCAAAAATAGCAGGGCGCATTAGCATCTCCCATAGGAATATTGCTTTATGCAAACGATGAGCTTGGGGCTTGCCGAGTGGGCAGAAGTGGAAGATGCCAGCCTGGGAGCTCCAGGGAGTCCACCCTCCTGGCCTTTACTCTCCTGGATTCTGGCCAGGCCCCTACTGTGAAGGGAGGGTTCCAGGGGATGGGGGCAGGTGGTGGATGGAGGTCCCTGGCTACCCAGTGTCTAAGGGCCAGGTGGGTTCTTCAGGGTGGGAGGACCCCTAATGCCATGGCTATCCTGACCTGCCCTGGCCTCCATCATCTGACTGTCTGGTCTTCTTCCCTCCCTTCTTTCTGCTTCAGTTTTTCCCACCTCTGCTCTCTTTATAATCTCACCTTCTTCTTTGCTTCTGTGATTATTTTTCCTCCTCTTCTCAGCTTCTCCCAGCCTTTCCTTTTTTGTGACTTCTTTCTGCTTGATCTCTTCATCCTTGTCCCCTGAGAATTTGCTCTAGTGTCCTATTGGTGATTGTCTCTCTCTGGCTCTGAGTCTCCATCTCCAATACATTTCTCTCTCTCTGTCTCTGTCTGTCTCTCTGTCTCTGTCTGTCTGTCTGTCTCTCCGACTCCTCGCCCCTTTGTCCCTGTAAGTTCCCTTTCCCATCTCTCCTTGTCTCTGTCTCTCACTCTTTCTCCCCTTCTGTCTGTCTCTCTCTTCATATCCATCTTTCATTTTCCCTGCCTTTCTGTCTCTGTTGATTCCTCTTTGTTTCATTTTAATTTGTTTTTCTCTCTGCATGTCTTTCTGCCACTGCCTTTATGCTCTCTCTTCTCTCTACTTCATTATCTTTCTGTTGTTTTTCCTCTGTAGTCCCTTCCTTCAGCCTCCGTTCTTGCCTCTCCCCTACATCCTCTTCCTTCAGGGGGTCTTGGAGACCATTTCAGGACATGTAGCCACATCACTCACTCATGTCTCCACACTGGGTCTCTTGGAGAGGTACAAGGGCCACTTCACCATGATTTCCAGTGGACACCCAGACTCCTGACTCAGCCCCATCCAGTCAGCTGTTTGTTTTGGGAAGGGAAGGGGTCTTCCTAGGTCACCTGAAGCCTAGGTCTGGCCCAGGTCTGGTCGGGGCGGGGATACTGGGGAGAGATCAGAAATCAGCTAAATTTTCCCTGGGCAGGAACACATCCCAGTAACAGACACTCCCTGGCTGTGTGATCTCTGTAAATGGCTTTTTCTCGCCAATCCTTAGTTTTCATCTCTGTAAAATGGGTTGATACTGGTGTATAAATCTTGGAATTGTGATGGGACTAGCCTGATGCACCGATGCTGTTTACATGTGTTACACTCAGTAAACATTACCTACAATTGTTATTATCATATCATTGCTCCTGTATTTCCACTTAAGTTCTCTGTGACTCAGCCTCTTCTTTTGGAAAATGGGGAGAATATTTCTCATGTCATCAGGTGGTTACAAGAACTGGATGAAATAATTGCAAACTTGGCACATAGTAGGTGTTCAATTAAAGGCTTACTTTGTTTTCCTCCTTCTCACACTAGCTGCATAACTTTGGCAAGGTGTGCCCGCCCTTCTCTGGGCTCTAGTTTTCTCATCTAGAATGAGATCAGCACAGAGCACGCTTTCAGTCCTAGTTCTTCCCTCCCTGAGCTGACTCAACTGACTTTGGCTCCCAGGGTGGCTGTCAGTCCGTGGCGACTCCACAGTGCCACCAAGTGGCCACCCAGATCAGCAGGGAGCAGACGTGGGGTCTGAGTCTGGGGGCAGGAGTGAGCCTGACCTCTGTGACCTTGCCTGAGACCCCAGGCCCATTACCTGGAAAGAAAGAGATCTGCCTAAGGCACTGTGACAGGAGAGGAGGTCCACATCTGGAGTTCTGGCCTGTGGTCTTGGACCTGCCCCACACTTGCCAGGTGATCTTGGGCTAGTGCATTTGCCTCTGCGCTATGCTTTCCTCCCCGTATTAGACCAGCATGGAGACCATCTCCCATGGCTGTATCCTCCACATCCTCCCTGTGGCCAGTCCAAGGCTACATTACCTTGGTGGTTTGCAGTTTAATTAAGTGCTTACTCTGCATTATGTGCAAGGTAAAAACCACAATAGTGACAATGATAAAAACAGTAATTGTTCGCCAGGTCTGTTCTAGGTCAGGCCTTGTGCTAGGCATTTTGATCTGCACCAGCTCATTGAATTAACATGAGGTAGAATTTTCTAAGCTCTTTAGAGAAATTGACTTGTTTAATCCTCACAGCAAAGTGAGGCTTAGAGAGCAGAATTGTTTTTTGTCATTAAATTCATTCACTATATATTTGTTGAGCACCTACTATGTGCTAGGCACTCTGCTCAGCACTGTGGTCCTATGATGAACCGCACAATACAGTTGAAGCTCGTGTGAGATCGCAGTTTAGTGTGTGTGATGGGGAACACAGTGAGCAGAGAAAACACCAATGAACACAAACTTGGGAAACATTATTAGAGGTCTAAATAGGGAACAGTGAGAGGCAACAGTGATAGGGAAGGGTAAGGAAGGCAGGGTAATCAGAGAAAGGCAGCCAGGAGGATGTATTGTTTAAGCTGAGGTCTGAGAAAAGATAAGGAACCTGCAAAGTGTGGAGGCCAAGGAGACAGCCTGTGCAAAGGCCTTGAGGTAACAACTAGCTTGTTCCATTAGAGACTTACAGGGTGCCTATGGCAACCCTCAAAGCCAGGACCCCCTGCACACCCTCAGATACTGGTGGGCCCTGAAGTTTATATATGCTGTTCTCAGACTCTGAGAAAATCTCCAGGGAGCCTTAAAGAAATACTTACATCTGAGCACCACTTCTTTATCCTCCCGCACTGCACCCCTGCCGGGCCCCCCACACACCCAGGCAATCCCATCAGACTCTTTGGAGGCAGAACCGGCTCAGGTAATTATTTTCATCTCCTGGGTGATTCCAGTGGGCAGACTGGGGATTCCTGGGGCTTTGCTAAACTTTCCTGACCCAAGGGTTAGGGGTGGTGCAGGGAGGAGGGTTTCTTTTGAGGATATCATTTGTCAGTAATTTCCCTCTTTGTAGGCCCAGTTCTGCCCCTTGGATAAGTCTCTATGTGGAGTCCTGGCTTATGTCCCAGATACCATATGACAATAATGCTAATAAGTTAACCATAAGGACCTCCTGGGGGAGTATATGCACCATACTAAGCCTCACGGAACCTGGAAAATTCTCCCAAAGGGCAACCCAAATAGATTCCTCTGAGTTGTGCCCAGGAACTCTTTCTCTGGCCATTACTGTCCCCCATGGGACCGTCAGGTTGGAGGAGGAGACTCAGGCCACATCTGGGCGAGGAGAGAAAGTGCAGGAATAGATTGGCAATGTCTGTCTTGGATGTAGTCTGGGTTTCTGAGTAGCCACTGTTGGTTTACTCTGGCTGCATTCAGGCCTAGCACAAGGAGTCATCTCCGCCTCCCCCATCCCAGAGGTGGGAGGGATCCAGGCTCACACCATTGCTTGATAACTGTGCAGCCTGGTGAGGCACTAGCTATTAGAGCTTTGTTTCCCTATCTATAAAGTGAGGTCAATAATTACATTGGTTTGCTAGGGCTGCCATAACAAAGTACCACTGACTGGCTGGCTTAAACAACAGACATTTGTTTTCTTATAGTTCAGGAAGCTGGAAGTCCCAGTTCAAGCTTTTGGCACAATTGGTTTCTTCTGGGGCCTCTCTCTCGGATTTATAGAAGGCTGCCATCTCCCTCATCTTCACATGGTCTGTTCTCTGAAAATGTCTGTGTCCTATTCTCTTCTTCTTTACCTTAATTACTTCTTTAAACACCCTACCTCCAAATACAGTCATATTCTGAGAGACTGAGAGTTTGGATTTCAACCTGACATGTATATAAATTTTGGTGGGATATAGTATGAATTTGGTGGGGACCACAATTCAGCCCATGGCAATAATGGAGCATTCACCTTGTAGGTGAGGTGCAGATCCTTCGAGAACTGCCCATTGTCAGCTGAAAACATCTAGGGCGATATGTCAGGCACTGTGCTATTCCTTCCAGTCGTCTGTTGTTGCATAAGAGACAATCCCAAAACTTGGTGGCTTAAAACACTGATACAATTTTGTTCATGGATCTCCGAGTTGGGCGGGGTTCAGCAGGGCCCCCTCCAAGGCTGAGTGAGAGTGGGAAACCTCCAAAGGCGTGTTCACTCATATGCCTGTGACTGATGTGGGGTTCAAGGGCTGTGGCCTGGGACTACAGCTGGCGCTGTTGGGTGAAACACCTGCACACGTGGCCGTGGCCTCTCTAAGTGGCCTGGGTTTCCTCACAATGTGGCGACTGGGTTCCAAGGGCAAATGTCAGAAGAGAGTGCCCGGCGGAAGCCTCATTACCTTATGACCTTGTCTCAGAGGTCACGCACTCATCCAAGTGTGTGCAATGGCAAAGCCCCTCCCGCTTTCTAAGGGAGGGAAGTTAGTTTGCCTTTACTGTTCTGCAAGCTTCCGAAGATGATGCTGTAGTCATTTTTGAAAAACACAATTTGCTCTCATTACAGATGAGGTGGGCAAAGCTCAGAGGAAGAAAGACCTTGCCCAGGCCCGCACAGCATAGGACGCCCACCTTCTGATCATTCTGGAGACACCTTTAGAATGAGTCCATTCTCCAGTGGGGGCTGGCAAGGTAGCTTTTCTTCCCCAGGCCCCACACAAAGGCCTGTGGCCAAGCCTCCATCTGGCTTGTAGAATAGATTTGTCACCAGGAGAAAAATAACTGATTTTCTGCTTATTTTTTCTCAGCTCCTTATTCACATGTTGCCCAGCAGGGAGTAATCAGGGCTCCTGGTCCTCCTGGCTTACTTGATTCAGCCAAGACCCCTCCCTTCTCTCTCTTCCTTCCTCTCCCTTCTCCTTTATTTCTCCCTCTCTGGGTTTCTGTCTTTATCTCTTCAGTTCTCTCTTCCTCTCTCCAGGCTTTTCCCTCTCTCTCTCCCTGTTTCTCCCTTCTCCACCTCCCTCCAGTATTTGCACCCCAATGACAACTTGCATTTCATTTCTGTCCCCTCGAAGGTGTTACCCTCAGGGGAAACAGGCTGCTTATTGCCTGGGCACCATTGCACATGAGTTCTGCTCTGCCCCAGCTTTCAATTCACCACGTTGCATCCAGGAAGGGGGCTGGGAAGGGAAGGGTCAGCTGCTTTACTTGCTTATTTTACTTACAATTTTTTTTTTAATCGAGATGACATTCATATGACATTGAATTAACCATTTTAAAGTGAACACTTCAGTGGCATTCAGTACATTTACAATGTTGTGCAACCACGAACTTTATTGAGTTCCCGAACATTCCAATCACTCCACAATGACCCATTAGCAGTCACTCTCCATCTCCCCACCCCTGCAGTTCACTAATCTATATTCTGTTTATTTGGATTTCCCTATTTAGCACATTACACATAAATGGAATCATGCAGTATGTGACCTTTTGTGTCTGGCTTCTTTCACTGAGCATAATGTTTTCAAGATCCATCCATGTTGTAGTATGTGTCAGTACTTCATTCTTTTTTTATGGCTGGATAATATTCCCTTGTGCGGATAGACCACATTTTGTTTATTCACTCTTCTGCTGATGGACATTTGGGATGTTTCCACCTTTTGGCTATTGTGAATGATGCTACTATGAACATGTGTGGACAAGGATTTGTTTAAACACCTGTTTTCAATCCTTTTGGTTATATATCTAGGAGTGGAATTGCTGGGTCATATGGTAATTCTATGTTTAACTTTCTGAGGATCTGCTAAACTGCCTTACTGTTTTACTGTGTGGACCTTAATGATTTCTTTAAAGGAATCACATTGGCATCCTGAAACCTTCTGTCTGGTATTGTTCTGAGGCTAGGCAGGGAAACCTTGAATTATGTAAGATGTTCAGTGGACAGGGCTGGAAGGTCAAAATTATTCATTCATTCATCCATTTGCTAATTCATTGGTAAAACATTTACCTAGCTGCCACCATGTGCCAGGCCCTGTGTAGGGCACTAGGGAGAGATGAATAGGAGGGTAACAGTCACATAAATAAGCAGTTAGTAAAGAGTGTGGTACTGTCCCAGATAGAGGCTATTTATGGTGTCGAGGAAACCCTGAAAAGGAAGCAGGGCCTGGGAAGGCCTGGCAAGTGTTGACCATGGGTACCTCTCTGAGCTGCGTACTGAAGGATGATTAGTTCTTCCCGAGGCAAATGCAGGGAGGGTCACTTCAGGCCTAGGGGACAGCATGAACCACACTGAGGAATCTGCAGTTATGGTGAGTCTTAAGTGTGGCTGGGACACAAAATAAGTTGGTTGGGAATAATACTGAAATGGTTAGTATGTTGTTAAAAATAACCAAAGTCTATCAATAATATGCTAAAAATAATATGCATATTAGAGCTAATATGAGTTCTAATCTTTGGGTGGGAACCATCAAAAGACTTAAACCTGAGTGATTAGAGGAATTAATGTAGCCTTCACTTCTCTGTCTATAAAATGGAAGAATTGTAGTAGCTTGTATCTGTCAGAAAAAACTGGGTTATGATGCAGTAACAAATAACTCCATACTATCAATGGTATGAAATAACAGGTTTTGCTTCTGGCTCATACTACCTGTCCATTATAGCTTGGCTGGGGGATCCACTGCACATTTTATTATCTGTAGTGTAGAACTTAGGTGGGCAAAACAGTCACCTTCCAGACCATGGCTGGTCACTGAGACAGAATGAAAAAAAAAGAAAAGACTAGCAGTCCTAAAGTTTTCGTGTATGAAGACTATGACATGTGACACCAGAATCAGTCCCGGGGCTCACAAATCTCTAAGTGGCAAAAACAGAACTTTTGTTCAGGGTTGTTCACTACTGCATTGGACGCAATAGCTTAAAGCTGGAAGCAGTCAACATGTCCATCAATGGGGGATTAATTATATGCTGCTACAGGCAAACTATGAAGTATCACACAGCTATTAGAACAAAACGAGCAATTTTTATTAAAATAAAAAAATGTCCCACATGTATTGTTAAATTTTTTTAAAAATCACCCCAACATGCATAACGTAGTGCCTGGTATGATCTAATACATTTTAAAAAGAGCATTGTATATGTAAGATACATGTATATGATATGTATGATAAGCATATATGTGTACATATATGTATATATGTCTCTCTATATATTAAATATGATAGTGCAGAATTAACAGTTTTTGGAAAAATAATGCAATAATGATTAATATTAATTACCTCCAGGGATAGGGACTGGCGTGGTGATTTTGCTCTTTAGTTCATTTCTATATCTCTAGAGTTCAGCACATTGACCTTTTAATTGGATGCCTTTCTGTGCAGTTAGAATTTGTTTTAATTGTATGTGACTATAAATCACAGAATTTGATTTTTTTTTAAAGACAATGCCATAAATTCTTATTCTGATCTTTCTTTTCCATCGGCTCTGTGAAGAAACCAAGACTTAGGCTCACTTTTCTCTGAAGACATACAAAGAGCAGGAAATAAGTGTAGCTTTGAAAAATCAGAGAAAAACTGCCAAGTCAGTTCTATTAAAAAAAAAAATCCCGAAAAATAAACGAGAGTATACGGCTCGAGTTCTCATGCCGCGTAGATATTAGTCTTGTACGGCGCTACGCAGGCCTCCCTGCCAGCCTCCCTCGCTCGCCTCCCTGAACGAGCCTGCCATGGGAGATGGATCACTCCTGAGGTTCCCCCCACTCCCTGCACTGCATGGGGGTTCAATTAGTGGAATCTGTCCCCGCCTCCTGCAACAGAACAACATCGGGCATCTGCGCGACCCTCCGCCTCCATCTGCAGCCCGCGTGTGTGGAAGAAGCAATATATTTTTTAAAATCTTATTTGTTTTAATTGCTTGTGTGCTGATTTCTTGCCAGCCCCCCGCCCCAGCAACATCAGAACCTTGCTTTTCTGTGAGAATAATGTTCTTGCCGGGAAAACAGCTCAGCTTCACTGATTCATGGCAACGGGTATAACTGCAGGAATTCAAGGAGATGGGGTCTGTCTAGGGGCACGTTGAGAGATGGGGCTGATGGCGGATGGTACCGTGACCTTCATCCTGGCAGAGGTGAAGAGATTTCACTCAGTACCACAGAGCCCTATCATTGAGTCCAGACAGCCTCGGTTCAAATTCCGGCTTTGCTCAGGCAAAGTAGTGTTAAGCCTCGGCCAAGTGACTCCACTGCTCCCGCCTCACTGTCCCATCTGAAAAATGGGCGGGGGGTGGGCAGGTGTGGGAGTGGGGCTGTGGGTTAATAGCAGCTACTTAATGGGGTTTTGCGTGCACTTAGGAGGTGGAGATTGTAGAATAATATTGAAAAGAGTTCCCTATGAACATTTTAATATTCTTATCTCATTCTCAAGCCCCTTTCTGATAGACCAGCCACAAATGGAAGAGCGATTTTGGGAACCAACACAAGTATCTCATCACAGATTTATATTCAGAAAGTCAACTGTTGGGTTGACCCAGTCTCTTGGGTTTCATGGACATGTACATAATATTGAACAAAGGACTGCAAAAGTTCTATCTAAAACAAATTTAAGTAGCAATTGAAAGAATGAACATTTACGGAGGGCCTGTGAGCTATGCACGGTGCAATTTGTGTGAATGAGGGCTGCAAACCACCCATCTAGTTTTGTAGGATCCATGAGCTAAATATGTTTACATTTCTAAATATTTAAGAAAATATAAAAGAGTACTATTTTGTGACACCTGAAAAGTATATGAAATTCACATTCAGTGTCCACAAGTAAAGTTTTATTGGCACACAGCCATATGCATTCATTAACATTTTGTCTAAGTCTGCTTTGGCACTACAAGGGCAGAGTTGAGTAGTTGTAACAGAGACTATCTGGCCTGCAAAGCTGGAAAATATTTAATAGCTGGTCTTTTACCGAAAACGTTTGCTGACCTGTATGTGGTATCTTTCACTGCATTGAAGAGTCAGAGCAGCTCTGTGAAACTTGTTATCATTATGAACTCATTTTATAGGTGAATAAACTGAAGCTTAGAGAAGCTAAGTTATTCAGCCACAGAGTTGCAGAGAAGGTGGTTACTGAGCAACATTGTTGGTATCCCTGTTTTACAGATAAAGAGACTGAGGCCTGCAGAGGATATAGTGACTTGTTCAAGGTCATTTAGTGAGTGAAATAATGGCAGAATCCTGCTCTTAAGACTGGGGTTGTTTTCCTTTGTTCTCACCTCTCTCTCATGGGACTTAGAGGTAAATATTTCAGAAGAATTGGAAGGGACTGTTGATGATGGCTGGCTGATCCCCACTCTGAGAGGTTGCATGCTCCTGCAAGCTTGGGAACTGAAGCAGGGCTGCTAATGGAACAGGGAGTGGGGTGGGGTGTTCTGGGCCAGGCATCCAGGAGTGTGAGTAGGGAGAGGAGAGTTGGAGAAAGAAGATCAGGATGCTCACGTCTGTTTTCTTTCTAGCTTCCTCCATGGACTCATTGTCTATCTCTCAAGTACATATCTGTCCATCATTCCAGTAATGGCAGCAAGTGCCACTGGGATACATAGAACACGTGTTCTTGTTACTGTTTGGTAAACACCTAGTTGCTTATGTCATAAGTTACATTCTCTAAGCACAAGCTCTAAAAAAACAACTCCTCCCCAAGGAGGACGGTACTGTATTTTGGCCTTAAAAATGATTTTGATTCAGGGTCAGCCTAAATGCCCATGGAGGGAGGCTTGATGTGGGAATCTGCACATGGAAACACAACGCTGCTGTTGATGCTCAGAGATGTGGAAGCACGAATGATGTGGAGAGATGCTGATGCTGTGTTAAAGAATATAGAAGAAATTTTCAAAACTGCATTCTAGAGTAATCACGTTACTGCAGCAAACATGTTCACATGCACACGTGCAGCAAAGGGAACAGGTTAAGGGTACAAGCTTGGTAACAGGCAGAGAGGGTCTGAGTGCAGACTTTGCCTATGAACCATTGACCTTCATCTCTTGAGCTTCCTAGTTTCATGACCTGTAAAATGGGGATATGGAGAGTGCTATCCCTTGGGGTTGGTAATGTTTATATGAGACAATCATTTTTCATAAATAAAAACAAAAGAAAGAATGAAGTCTATTTGTAAAGGTGGAGAACTACTGGCCAAAGCCAGCCTAGGTATATTTGGTCAGGTAATTGTGGTCCAGAGAGGGTGAGTGACTTGCCCAAGGTCACAAAGCAAGTGAAGGGAAGGTGGGGATTAAGACCCAGGACTGCACTGGAACATTTTCTAGCAAATCTCATTTGCCCCTAAACCACAGTTTTCAGGGAGAAGCATCTACCACAGGAATCAGGTAGGTCCAGGTCTTGCCTGGTTCAGACTGGGGTGCTATTAATCCTGTTCCATGGGTGAGACAAATGTTATCTACATCACGATTGTAAAGACTTACTGAGCCTTACTCATTTGCCCATGACATCTCATTTACTCTTCACAGCAGCCTCTGCTGGATTCTGTTTCCATCTCCTCCCATGAACTCCTTAAGCTCAGCACTTAGTAGATGCTTAGCAAATATCTGTTGACTGAGCTGTTTCCTCTAAGAAAACCTCCTTAGCCCCAGAGTTCAAGGCAGAAACCAAGGCCCAGAGAGATGAGCGTAGAGTCCAGAGTCACAAAGCTGGTTTCAGGTCTGTCTGACTCCAGAGAAAATTCCAGTGAGGTCTCCCAGGTTGAGGATGTCCAGACACCTAGACGTGGAAAGGTGATGGGTGGCCACTGGAACTCTCCTCCCAAAGAGGAAGGACTTTAAGAGACAGCAAGAGGAGATAAGGGCAGACATTTTTTTTTTTTTTTGACACAAGGCACAAAAAAGAGAATATAATTTCCCCTTTTTAGCTGGTTGCGGGGAGGTCCTACTATGAATGAATACTTTGCTTTGCAAAATCTAAGTCCCTCTGCTCCAGGGCCTGCATTGATATGCTAATGTGAGAAGCCCCGGGGACCACCTCTTGGGTCTCTTTGCTACCAGAGCATTTGTGGAGGCTCCTTTGTGCTGCTCTCTGTGTTCTCTGTGTGTGTGTGACAGGGAGAGAGGCAGAGAGACAGAGAGCAGAGATGCATGCACAGGTGGGGGGCCCAGGCAGGAGTCCTGAGAACCTGATTGTATGTAATATGCCTGTAGGGGATGGGAGAGACCAGTTGTCCTTCAGAGATAGGCATAGCCTTTCAGAGGGAGAAATAACCCTGGTGGCATGCGGGGAGTATTTCAAGGTTCATATACAACTTGGTTCATATACAACTTCCTTCCTTCCTTCCTTCCTTCCTTCCTTCCTTCCTTCCTTCCTTCCTTCCTTCTTTTTTTCCTTCTTTTCTTCCTTCCTTCCTTCCTTACCTCCACCAACCTATCTACTCATTCAGCTATCTATTCTCCTACTGACTCAACTTGCCATCTGCCCACCCTTCCACCTATGTACTGTACCTACTTAACTCCACATCTACTCATCCATGCACATACCCTCCCATCCATCCATCCATCCATCCACCCATTCATCCAACATCCATCCATCCACTCATCTGCCCACTCATCCACTCACTTCCTCCTCAATCCACTCTTCCATTCACCCATCTATACCCCTACCCCAACTCTCTGCCCAGAACATACCAGCACATCTATGAAGACTCAGATGGCTTTGAGCCCACACAATGGAGGGTTGTGGCCTCTGAGGCTTGGCTCTGCACCCTCTCTGCCCCCTGAAGCCATGCTGACAGGAAAGGTTGTGGAGACAACATTTCCATCACTGTCCTCTCTACCTGAGCAATCTCAAAACAATCTCTTAACTTGGTGGAACCTCAGTTTTTTAACATGTGACATGGGCATAAGAAGGACCATCACTTGATTAAGTTACTGTGAAATCAAACAAGATAATGTTTGTAAATGGATTGGAGAAAACACTGAAAAAAGAAAGAGAGGCATAAGCAAAAGCAGGTGCTACCATCCCCTACCTGCAGGGTCAGATCATTAATTCATTCAACAAATACATACAGAGCACCTACTATGTGCCTGGCCTTGGGCTCTGCACTGGGAATACAGATGTGTCAGAGATGAACAAGTAACTTACTTTCTCCTGGGAGGAAACAAAAATGGTCTACAGGTAGATGGACAAATTATCTTCAGAGGGGGATAAATTTGGAGAACATGAAGCAGGTAAGAGGAGGGGTGATCAGGGAAGGCCTCCAGGAGGTGCCATTTGAGCTGAGAACCAACTAAGCAATAAGAAGAACCACACTACCAAGTTGTGTAGGGAATAGAGATCCAGAAAGAGGTAAGAGCAATTGGGATCAGCCTGCTGGGGAATTGGGCCAGTAGATCAGGGAACTTGCCAACCCTCCCTCCATCTAGGGCACCTTCACATGGCTTCCATCACAATCCACCCAGTAACCAATTACCAGTGGCATCTTCTCTGCTACCTGGGGGAGCAGAAGCCTGCTGACTTGTTCTTATAATTCTCCCTTATTTTAATGATCTGCATTTCAAAATTATGTCCCCACATTTCAAGGCCTCTGGGTACCAGGTACATTTCTCCAAATCCCAATAAATAAATAGAGTAAATCCATGTGCTTTCAGGGATTTTTATGAGCCAGTCTGCCAGCGAAATGGGCTGGTTGCCTCAGAAGGCTGAGCCGCTGGAGCTGGCGAGGTAATTAACTACTGAGTTATGGGGGCCACTTGAAGTCTAATTATTGAGAGATCGAAGGCGCCTGCCTCATTTGGGTCCAAATTTACATGGCGCTGGTCAGGATCTTTGGGTAGACATCTCCGTGGGGATGCAAATGGAAGGGCAGCTGGTGGGTCTCAGAGAAGAGTGATTTGGAGGTGAATGGTCAGAGGGGCATTTAGAATGGGGTATGTCTGGGCCGAGGCCACAGTGCCCCCTCCAAGAGCCATCCCAATTCTTCCAGCAGGTTCTTGCAGCCCTTCATATGCTACGCTTCCACTTCGTGCTTCTGGTGTAGGACAATCCCATGATATCTATTTGTTCTTAAGTCTCTCTTCTCTACTAGTCTCACTCATTAATTCATTCAATAAATAGATAAGGAGCTCCTACCATGCTTCGGGGTTTGATGTAAAGGTTCAAAAGTTGAACCTTATTAAGTTGTGGGTTTGACAGACAGTTGGTGGATGATATATATTTGTTGCAAGAATACAAGTGTGCCACCTCAATGACCTAAGACTTTGCCCTGCTCACCACTTAAATTCCAGGCTATCCAGGTTTAGACTGTGTGTGTGAGTGCGCACACATGCACATGCACACCAAGACACAGACAAAACTGAAAGGCTCCCATGAGTGCTAGATATTCAGGGCATTCAATGTCCCATTTGGTTGCTGTCACCTGTTTTGGAAAGCTATGACAGCCTCCTCCCTGGTCTCTCATCTTCTCCCCGCCCCGCTTGAATCCATCCCCCACCACACGGCACCCAGGATGATCTGCTGAAAGTGAGGCAGATTGTGTCACTCCTCTGCCCTTACTCTCCAGTAGCCCCTCCCAGGGTAGAAGCCAGCATCCCAGGATAGTCTACAGGGTCCTGCATGATTTGACCTCTTGCTACCACCCCTCTGCCTCACCCCTGACCTGTTCCTGGCACACAGGTTGGTCTCCTGCTGTCCTCCCATACTCTGGACTCAGTCCCACCTCTGTCTGTGTCTTTGCTTTCAGAGTCCTCTGCCAGGAGTGCTCGACCCCCAGTTACGTGTCTGCCTCCTCCCCTCCTCTCTCTCATGTCTCTGTTTGACTAAACTCTTTATTTCTTCTCTGCTCTATTTTTCTTCTTAGCTCTTATCACCGCCTCTCACGATACATATTTATTTCTTCCTGGATTATTGTCTGTCGCCTCCCCTTCTCCTCCTAGAATTTCAGCTTCATGAAGTCAGATGTTTTGTTTCTATATTTCACTGCTATATTTCCAACACCTAAAACAGTGACTGGAATGTAATAGGTGCTCAATAAATATTTTTTTGAATGAATAAATGTACCTGTAATCTACAAGAGCTAGTGCAGTAGCTGGTATGCACAGGAGCTAAATAGTTGCTCAACTAAGTGGGGACATGTGACTAGAAAATACGCTAGAACAGGTTAAGTATTATTCTGCCTTCACGATCAAATAGCATAGGAGTGTAGGAGGGTTTCTAAGGGGTGGAGAATCTCTCAGGGATATTTCCTAAGAGCTAGTGACAATACTTGAACTGACTGATGAAGTTGAGCAGCAGTTTGGCAGATGGCTTGTGTGGCAAAAGGGACCAGAGGAGAGAAATATCACATCACTTAGAAGACCTGACAGTGCTCAGTGTCCATATCAGAAGAAGGGGGAGGGCCCCAGGCTGAGACAGGGACCTGATCACAGAGAACCTTGAATATCAGATTAGGAATTAGAATTTAACCCTGAGGGTTCTGGGGAGACCCCAGATGTATGCACACAGGAGAGGTTACCGGTCATACTGGGGTTCTAAGAGAAATCTCTTTGGTGCTTGTGGAGACAGCACTATGGGAGCAAGACAGTCCAAGAAGGAGGAAATAAGGGATGATCTGAGTTGTTGACATTGGGGACCAAGGAGAAGAATAGGCCTGCCAGGGGGCTGCAGATAAAATTTCTATGGGCTGCACAGATAATACACGAGAGACTAAAATTGCATTATCCCAAACCTGGCTCATAACCCAATTAACCAGATTTTTAAAAACTGTAATTGCAGCCCCTGTCCTTCTCCCCTCCTTCCTTTTCTCTTAAAATTTTTTATTATATATGTTTTTTGACAGTGAAAGACTTGATGTGCTGTATATTAAGCAGAGTGGCAGCTGTGATATTGCCAAGCGAAACAAAATACAAAATTTACAGCAGTAAATTCTTCTCTCTTCAGGGTGGTTAATTATCTTAATTACTTTTATTATCTTTTATCTTTTAAGATCCTAAATTGCTTATTTCTGCCTCTCCCGCCAAAGGCGACCACATATCTTTTATTGGTGCCTGCTGAGTAAAGACAGTCATATGTATATCTTTCTGGTGGAATTTAAAGGAAATTTGATTTATACCTGACTTCAATTTGTGATTTTAATTGTACTAACTAGAGAAAACAAAGTTCCATGAAATATTGACCGACAGCAGGAAACACACACACACATATAACTTGCACGCACACACTCTCATACACCACATGCTTGCACACATGCATACACGCACATATACAAACGCACACACGTTCCAGAGCTGACAAATGCCTTTCTTTTTTTTTTTCTTTTTTTTAAAAAAATACCTCCTCCTCTCTCCCCTGCATTCTTCGTGCGACATGGGGAAAACCATTATTCTCAAGCAAATCTTAACTTGCAAGAGAAGAATTACAGGTCTTGCAAACTGTCACACTTTCCCGGGAAATGGGAAAAGGTGATTTGGTTTGAAATAAATCCATTCACGGATAATATTTTAAAGCCAGGGGAAAAAGGGAAAAAAATCACCAAACCCCGAGACCTGGGGATATTTTAGGCTGGGGGATTTTGTGACAATTCAACCAGTTAAAGGGGGGACAGTAATGCAGCCTGAGCTGGAGGAGTGGCAGGGGTGCTGAGGGGTCTGGGGCCCAGGGAGTGACTTCCTTAGGGGCAGGGAACAGCTTGTGGTCAGGACTCAGTTTTGAGACAGATGGCTTAGGGGTTACAATCCTATAGTCAGACCTTGGATCCAGAATTTAGACTTATTGTCAGAGGCTAGGAAGGGCATTGTCCCCAGAGCAGCCCACTGGGAAGATCACTCTAGAATTGTCACTCAAAGCTACAACCTGGAAGCCAGGTAGATCTGAGTTCGAATCTTGGCTTTGTGAAGTTTGAGCTACGTGCCTGGGGCATGCCACCCAGCCTCTCTGTGTCTGTTTCCTCATCTACACAATGTGGATCGTGATAGTGGAGTGTCCCTTCTTGGGATTGTGAAGATTGACTAAAATGATAGCATGTGTCCAATGACATGAGCTCTGCTATCCCCACAGTGTTTTGGGAAACTAAAGCTCAGAAAGGTCAAGTTGTCTGCCCAGAATCACACGGTTCGCTCAGGGAGATGATCACATCATTTCATTGCCCCTTCTGATTCTACCGGGGTAGGAGGGTGTTAGGGTTTTGCAAACTCAGGCTAGGAAGCTTCAGGACGACTGGGAAGGGAAGTGAGAGGGAGATGCAGATGGGAGAGGGCAAGGGCGGGGGTGGAGAGAAATGTCTGTGGATGCATCACTGAAAGCACCTGGTAGGGTGAGGGGAGGTGGCATTAGGAAGGGACAGGTGTCTTAGCTTGGGCTGCTATAACAGAAATGCCATTGACTGTGTGGCATATAAACAGAAATTTATTGCTCACAGTTCTGGAGGCTGGAAGTCCAAGATCGGGCTGCCAGCATGGTCTGGTTCTGGTGGGAACCCTCTGCGGTGTTGCATACTGCCCGCTTCTTGAACTTCTGGTTGTGTCTTCACCAGGTGGAGAGCAGAGAGAGGACACAAGCTCTCTTCTGACTCTATTAATATGACACTACTCTCGTTCGCAAGACTCCATCCCTGAATCCTAATCATCCCCCAAAGTCTTCACCTCCTAATATCGTCCCATTGGGAGTAGTGTTTCAACATATGAATTTGTGGGGAACACAAACATTCAGTTCATAAAACAGGTATCCCCTTCCTGCCCCTGTCCAAAGAGAGAAATATCAAGTTTATGATCGTTTAGGGGAGAGTTCTTTGAGTTTCAATGAGGCCTGTGGGATTGGGGCTCTATGTCCCCCAAGTAGCACCCTAAGGCTGCCCAGTGATGAACCCTAGCCTGGACTGGGGGATGGGCACCTGCCAGCCCCTTCATTCCCTCTCCCTACCACTCCCTGCATCTCTCAGGCTTTACCTTTAGGTGTCTGTGGTTCTTGATGAGCTGATTCTGAACTTACTCAGTTTTAGCACTAGAAGTTCCACATCTCATGTGCCCTTTCAGTCCCATGTAAACTGAGATGGTTGGTCATCCTCTATCTTGAGTGTTTCTCCCTCAAGAGTTCCCTTGACCTTCTGTTTCTGTGTCTCTGTCTCTCCATTTGTCTCCTACCCATCCTTCTTCTTTCTCTTATCCACTCCTGCTCCCCAGCTCCATCCATTCTTCTTTTTCTTGCAGACTCTCTGCCTCCCACTATTTGGCAAGAAAGGCACTGTATTTACATCTCTAGAGGAGCTGGGTAGCCAAGTTCAGAGACAAAAGTCCAGCAAGGATGAGGGGAGGCAGGGGAGGGGCTGTCTGGGAGGCGGGGGAAGTGCCCACAACTAGAGAGACTTTCTAGTTGCTCCAGGTTCTACAAGGGAGCCTGCCTTCCCACACTTTCTTTTCCAAGCCGTGCCAGGGAGAGACATGGATGTGTGGGTGCACACACGTAGGTGGGAGCACGCGGGCTCTGAGTGGGAGAACCGTTGGAGAGGCCTCTCCCACAGGAACAGAGAGCCTGACCCCCTTCTGCTAGAGGCTATCTGATGCTGAAAACCTCTCCAGGATCAAGAAAGATGCAGTGGGAGACACTCGGGGAAAAGGATCACAGGATTCAGGGTGGACCCGAAAATTCAGGACCTCTATGGCCCCTGAGAATTCTCTTGGGTAATCAATCACTTGCCCCATGTGGCTATTTAGCGCTTTGCATGTTGCTAGTGGGATGGACGTGAAAACTAAATTTTAAATTAAATTGGATTTTAATTTAAATCTAAAAAGGAACACTCAGTTAATTTATTTGAAAATATCTGTCTGTTTGGAATAATTTGCCCACATGACTCTACATTTTCAAATGAATTGAGAAATGCTATAAGTGTAAAACACACACTGGATTTCAAAGGCTGAGCACCAGAAACATGTGTAAACTACTTGATCAATAATTTTTAATGTTGGTTGCTTGTTGAAACAGTAATAATTTTGATATATTGGATTAAATAAAAGATTATAAAATTCATTTCTTGATTTCTTTTTGCTTTTAAAATTTGGTGTCTAGAAAATTATAAATGACACACATGACCCCATTATGTTCTTCTTAGCCTGGGCGGCTTTGGACTTGGGGACTGTCCTTGTCACCAAGAAAGTATTCCTCTGTTCTATAGTACTGAGACATGAAGCCACCTTGTTTGTGGTTGTTTTTTGCCTCTCACTTGTTTTCTTACTGTAGAGAAAAGAAAAGAAAGCATTTTATCCAACTGAAATTCACAAGTTTTTGAATGGAAGGACTAATGAAACCTTTGGCTGGGATTCTTGGTTTCAAGGCCCCCCCCACCCCCTGCCCCAGTGGCCCCAACCTGCCCATCCACACCTATTCCTGATACTCCACGGGGACCAGACATTTGGATTGAGAGCCATATTTAGACTCTTCCTCTGACTGCTGGCAGGTGGCTCATTCACAGAGAGCTGGTTGGATAAAGTTCCTAGCAGAGAAGGGGTCTTGCATCTTGATTTCCCAGGTTGGTGTGTCTTTGCTAGGACCCCTGTGGTACCTGGGGAAGCAGAAGGGCCTTGTAGGTACCCAGATAGATACCCTTAGCCCGGGAGGAAGCTGATGGTCAACAAATATGCTTGGAGTGTCTCCTATGTGCTAAGTGCTCTAGCAGGCACCAAATGTGGACAGGTGGTCTACTACACCCAAACTTTGATGAGGGGACAGATATTGAACAATTGCATGGCTATGCAAGACTGTATCAGTTGCTTACATGCATTATCTCATCTACTTTTTAAGTCACTTGCATCAGGTGAGGTTCTCCCCATTTCACAGAAGAAGAGCCTGCAGTCAGAGCGGTGGGAAGCTTTGCCCAGGGAGTGTGCACTTTGGAGCTGATGTTCCAACCCTGGCTTGTGTGGTTCCTGAGGCCTGCAAGCCCCTCTCTGAGCTGCCACCCGAATGCTTCCAGGGGGGTCGGGATTAGAGGTGGTCGCTGCCCTCTGTGGCTGTGCCTCATTCTAGGCCTGCCCCCACACCCAGCTCTCCTTCATAGCACTCCTGGACTCCAACACCCCTGCTTTTAATCGAAGCTCTCGGTGAACCAATGCGTATTTTTAGCCTGCACCACCTCTTGGGATAATGAGTCTCATACATTTACTTCCCACTGAGTAAAGCACTACAGCACTTTAATTTTTCCTAAAATGCCTGTGAGTGTCCCCAGGAGATGTAGGTAAGAGGAGAGGTGAAGTTGATTCAGCTTCTCCCCACCATGCAGCCTCAGTCTCTCTGAGGGCTGGCCCTGCAAAGGAACCATCATCCTCCCCCCGGGGTCCCAAGTGGGAGGCTGTGGGCAAGAGACTCCACCTCACCAAGTCTTGCTTTGCTTCTGTGGAAATGAGGAGGAAGCACAAGGACCTGGATCCTGTAGGGGGCGGGGTTACTCTTGAATGGCATGCGAAGGTGTGAAGGAAAGGGAAGCCTCTCTGGCTCCCTCAGCTTTGGCATGGCTGCGTTTCACAGGTATACATGGGATGAGTACATTGTGGACGGGGAGCACTATTTCTAGTTGTAAAATGCATAGGATGTCAGCTGGAGTCCTCATGGGGGCCCTGCTCCCTCTGTCCTTGTCTCCTCCATTCTCCCTTGCCCAATCTGCTCCAGCTCCACTCATAAGACAGGCACACTCCTGCCCCAGGGCCTTTGCACTGGCTATTTCTCTTGCCTAAAACGCCCTTCCTCTCAATACCTGCTTAAATATCTCTCTTTCCTTTCTTCTAGTTGTTGCTCAAATGTCACTTTCTCATTGAGGCAGCCCCAAACTACTCTGCTGAAAATCACAAGTCCTCTCCCTGCATTTCCCCTATTATTCCCTGTTTTTTTTTCCACTATAGAGTTTATCACCTTCTATCAAACTGTATAATTTACCTACATAAAATATTAATTTTATTTATTTTTTTCCCGCTCCTCGAGGGCAGGGATTTTTACCTGTTTTGTTCCCTGCTATACCCTCAGCTTCCATAACATTGCCTGATGCACACCAGGTACTCATTAGAGGTGTGTGAAATACACCCATCTTTTTCCCTTGTTGGCAGGTTGGCGAATGTAGTTATGTAACAAAAACAACAGTAACAGTATGGTTGTGTGGTGACATTCAAGGTCAAATGTATTTAGTAATAAATCAGTTTCTTTCAGGAGGGTGTTACTTTGAGCAGGGAGCATCAGGGAATACTTTCAGAGAAAAGCGATCTAGACCCACCCACCCATTTTACAGCTTAGGAAACTGAGGCTCTTGGTCTTTAGGTCTTGACCCAGATCTGAGTTTCTAACAGCTCTGCTTGGCTCTCCACACTCACGCTGTCTTCCCACCCCAGACTCCCCCATTCAGAAGAGGTTTCAAAGCCATCGTGTTGGTGGCCAAGAACTGTAGGAGAGAGAGACTTTCCCAGAGCACGAGGGGAAGCCCTGACAAATGTGGAAGGGAGACCCTTGGATTCCAGTGTGGCTCCCCCTGTCTGTGGCAAAATTTGGAGGCATGCTGAATATTTAAAAAAGATTTGTGATTTTTTTTTTTATTGCATAAAACTAAATAAACTTTAATTTTAAAATGTCTAATTTTGGAGAAAGTGATCACAACACTGATGATTGTGTTATGTGCTGACCAATACTCAGGCTGGCCCTCAGGACCTTGATTTTATGCCTTGATTTTATTCTAATTTCCCCACGATGGCCTCACAAGGCACATTTGGGTCCATTTTACAGATGAGGAAACTGAGGCTCAGAGGAGGAGGCGAGTTACTGTAAGTCACAGGGCTGGTGAATGGAAGAATAGTGATTCAGTCCAGCCTGTCATATTCTGAAGACTGAGCTCTTTATCTTTATGTGGAAAGGGGTAGCCAGCGGGGCGAGCACCCTCTCCTACCCCTCCCCCACCAGCAAGAACACACCCACTTTCCTGTTCCTCAAACACACTGAGCACACCCCCCTTGCAAAGCTTTTGCACGTGCTGTCCCTGCTGCTGGGAACTCTTCCTCAGATCTGCACAGGGCCACCTTCTCCTTCTCGTGGGCATTTTAGCCTAGACGTTACCACCTCAGAGATGCCATCGCTGATTGCTCCTCAGACTTTCCCTCCCGACGCCCCATTTTCTTCCCTTGATGGCTCTGAACTGCATCAGAAATGTTCAGAAATCCTATACCTGTGTCCTGTGCCATGATTCTCCACCCTAGCTGCCGGAAGTTTTTGGGGAGCTTTCAAAATACTGATGCCTGGACTCCACCCAAGATTAATTAAATCAGGACCTTGGAGGGGCCAATGGGGACCTGGGTTTGTTTTAAAAGCTCCCCGGGGGATTTGACTGTGCAGCCAGGGCTGGAACCACAGCTGCAGGACGTTGCTCATTTATTGCACATTTATGGCCCCCGGTGTGAGCTTCACAAACAGTGGAAACCATGCATCATGGCCACAGCATTTCCCTCCGAGGTTAGCACCTTGCCTGGCTTATCCAACCCGCTTAATTTTTGGAAATGATTTTCGACAGAGGCCCTGACTTGTACAACTCAGCCACCACCTAGTAATGTCCCCATCTTCCAGATCAGGAACCTGAGGATTGAAGACAGAAAGCGACACAGACATGATTCCCAGTTTGGATTGGAGGAGAGTATTAAATAAACCTCGGGTAGGGAGAGCACCACCCATTTGTCAATTCAAAGACTGACCATTAAGATTTGAAAAAATGGAAGAGGAATGAGCAGGCTTTGAGTCTCTCTCTTCTGGAAAATAAATAAATAAGTAAGTAAGTAAGTAAGTAAGTAAGTAAGTAAGTAAATAAATAAATAAAAGGACTGTGTGTCTTTAAGGCAGTGAATGGGGAGAAGAAATAAAGGCACCTCATTCTGTGCGCGCTCCTGGGCTTGTCTGTATTCCTGTGGCAGCTCAGCCTGCATAAACATTCGGCACACAGCACTTGCAGACACTTTTTAATAGAATCGCTTAAAACAATTAATTACCAGAGTTTTCATTCAAGCTGCAGTGCAAAAGATACGCAGGCAATAAAAGGCATTTATCCACGGGTTTCTCGAGGCCTGTTTGTTATTAAGATGTAAATTAAATCATCACAGATGTTCCATTTTTTAATCTAGGCCTGGGAAGATCAGGGCCAAGCGTGGCCTAAACGGGTTTATTTCATTACCCGCACATTCATTAGAAACCCACTGCCTTATTGGATATCATTTTTCTTGGGTGCCTTTCTCCCCCCTCTTCTTAAACAAATTATCAGGATAATTTGTTCATTTCCCTCTCTATTTGTTCTTAACGCTCACCAGCCCTGGGGTGGGGTCTGAGGGCTCCTGAGTGAGGGCCTTGGCTTGGGGTCCTCTGTCCTCCTGGAGGTAGGAGAGACTCAGCATCTACTTCAAGCGAGGAGTTGGGGAGAACCGTCTGGAAATTTCTGGAAAACCATTCCCTTCCCCAATAGTGTTATGTTGAAATACTTGGCTGTAGCCTCATAAAGGGTTTAATTTCTGAGTTGGAAGGAGCTGTCATATGATTAATAACTCACCCCCCCCAACACACAGAGCCCCCATTCTCTACCCTGGTCTCCACGTGAAGTTATCCAGTAGCCTTTGCCAGCTTATGTCTGCCTTCCTGTCTGGACTGTGAGCCCGGCAAGGATCAGGGCTGCATCTGTCTTGTTCACCACTGGATGCTCAGAGCCTAACACAATGCCTGGCACATAGTAAGTGCTCGATAAATAAATGAATGCATTTTAACAGTTGCTATTGAAGTATCTGGCATGGTGCTCAATGCATCCAATCTCACTTAACTCCCCCATGACCAAGAAAAGTGATACTGTCATTATCCCCATTTAACCATGAAGTCACCATGCTGCAGCAAAACACAGAAATTTGCCCATGACTGTGACTGGCAAGTGGAGGACTTAGAATTTGAGCTTAGGTCTGGCTGCCTTCATATCTCTATGATTTAACTCTTTACCGTTCTATAGATAGGCATTGAGTATTGAGTCCAAAACTCACTAGGGTGTTTATCACGTTTTTTTAGTGCCAGGCACTGTGCTAGGTGCAGAGAAGTGCTCAGCACAGCCCAGAGAGGCCCTCGGAAGAGCGCAGGCATCACCATTAGCATCGTTTTGTCATCATTCAACCTCCCTGCTTTATAAATGCGGAAGCTGAAATGCCACCATAGCATGCCTGTGCAGACCACTTCAGGGCAGCCACACAACTGCAGGGCCCAATACAGATGGATGGTGGTGGGGTCCTTGTTCAAAGATTATATAAATTTCAAGAACACAACAGAGCATTAAACCAAGGTTGGGGCCCTCGGGGCCCTGAGTGAGTGCAGAGGTGGTATGCCTGTGAAGCCGGCCCTACTGTGAGATCCAGCTCACCTCACCAGCTCTTTCCACCATGTACTTAAAGGCAGGACAAGCCTGGGCCACCTAACTTCTAGGCTTTCCCTGCTCTACCTCCCCGACCCACTTGCCCTCTTGCTTTTTCTCCATCTTCATCTGAGTTTTCAGTTTAATTAACCCATCAGAGGTTTGTGTAACTCTCGTAAACAGGGGAGGGTCAACCCATATGGTTACATGTTATTATGATCTTAGATTATTTCTTTGCATTTCTCCAACAGCCAAATGAAGTAGATGTCCCTATTCCTCTTATGTAGGACAGGAAACAGATATGTGGGGAGAGGTGCTCAAAGTCACAAAGCAAGTAGGTTCCAGTCCTTCTCTCTATGTCATTGGTGACTATTGGACTTGGTTCTTTATAAAAAATAATCTCTTACAGACGGCTAACACTCCAACAAAGTAGAGGCAGAATGATTTGTCTGAAGTGGGAATGGAGTCCTAGCCTTCCCCTTCATCCCCAGTAGTGTCAGGTTGAGGAAGAATTTTTTTTTTTTCTCAGAAGTATGTTCTTTGCCAAGTTCAAACAGTAGGAGTCACATGAACTTGGATCTGCCAGCACCCCTGAACATCTCTGCTCAGAAATCAGGTTTGCTGGACCTTTAACACTTAATGCCACCCCTTGGGGCAAGGGCCACGGCAAAGTGCCAGGTTCATGCAGATCTTCACCTTACCCAGGAAACTCGGAGCATCCGAGACTGTTAGAGCAGGAAAGTTGTAGAGCGATGGAGACATGAGAGGGGAAGGGACCCCACTGAGCTGCGAAGAGAGGACTATTCCTCAGAGGCACCGGCCTAGATACTCCCCTCCCCTTCGATGGCGCTCTGCGTACAGGCGCGGCGGCTGCCTGCTGTGAAACGATCATTTTCTGCTTCCTGCCTGTGCATGGTCTCATGTTTTCATCAAGTTCTGAAGAAAAAGAATAGGAAAATATCATGGCTTACATCCCCTCCAAACGTGCTGCAGAAATTGCCTTTTCATGAAAGTCCTTGTGGTTTTGTGAGTATTTTACAGATTCTCAGGGCAGCGAGACCCCAGAAACATGAAGCCTCATGCTTCCAAACCTCCCTGTCTTCGGGAAGTCCAGAAAAATGGGGTTGGGGTTCGGAGAGTGAGCCGCGCATGTGGGAGAATTTAGACGGGGAGAAGATAGTTAAAATCACACGTATGACTCCAGAGGCTGTTAGCATGAGGTGGTGCCACTGCCCTGGGGACTCAGAGAAAGCCCGGCGTTGTGCAAAAAAGCCATAGGCTCTGTAAGGGCACTGAGCAGCTTTCCAGTCCCCTCTGTGCAGGCGGAGTGACCTCGGGCAACGGCCGGAACCTCTCTGAGCCAGTTCCCTCATCCATGAAATGTTATGCTGATCCCCACCATGTAGGGGTGTTATGAGGATTAAATGAGGGGCTGCTTAAAAAGACCCCAGTGTGGTGCCTGACACACAGCATGCTCTCAATACAGGACAATTTGCCACCAACCCACCCCATTTCCCTTAAGTCATATTAGGACGAAAAATAAGTCTCATGAGATTAAAATCTCTCTCTCTCTCTCTTTTTTTTTTTTTTTTTTTTTTACCTGCCCTCCTACCTCCCCCAGTTGGGTAAATGCTGAATGTATAAATAGTTTAGGAAAAGGCTTGGACACATTCCTGCATAATTGCACTGTGGAGTTATTAAGGTAAAACACCTGCCATAAGACACTCAGCAGGCTTCTGCTAGCCTGTCCCTGGGCTGCGGGGGTGGCCTCGTTTGTGGCAGGCACCGGGAGAGGCAGGCCCTGGGTGTGTGGTCTGCCAGGCCAAAGGCTTTTAACAGTATGCAGAGTTAATTGAAGGATTAATATGTTTTCTCATTGAATTTTTCTTTTCCTTTTTTTTTTTCAAAATTAAGTCACTCTTCGTTTATTTCTTTGCATTCCTCCGACAGCCAAATGAACCTTAAAGAACAAAGTATGCACAGAGACACACATATATACATATACGTAAATATATGCACAAAAATGTATTATGTTTTCTATATTTTATTACATATATGATAAAATATATTTTAAATTCTATATGCATATATATGTGCACACATGTATCTTTTATTATATATTTTATATAATATGTTTTATTACATATATATGATAAAATATATTTAAAAACATAATTTGGTACAAGTCAGTATCTATCTCACTGTTCTTAACTGTTTAGCTTCAGGTTTTCCAGCAAATCACACAGCTAAGAATGCGTAGGAGATAAACCAACGCAGCAAGAAAAAACAAATTAACAAGGAGTGGTAAGAAATAGAATTAGACCACAGAAGCATTTTTTTTTTTTTGGCAAAATAGTCTTTATTGAGGTGATGTCATCATGAAACATTAGTATGAATTTTGTTCCTTTGAGGGGACTGTTCATGAACTCTTTCTTTTTGTCCAGGAAGTTCCATTTGATAAATTCCTTTCAGAGTTCAGATTATCGGTCAACTTTAGAGACTTGTTTTTATAAGAATTTTGCAACTTCTTTTCAAATTCATTTATTTTACTTTATTTTTGCTCAGGTCTCTAGAAAGTTCCACACAAGATTTTACTTCCAATGCCAGGACATTTTTATTTATTAATTTTTTTTCTTTTGAATTCCCATAGTATTAGTTCTATGGAATGAGCTTTTTACTTTTCTAAAGAAGTTTCTGAAATCTTTGTTTTTTCCAAAAGCAGTGGGGTACAAATATTATTTTGAAAAGCAGAAGGCAAAGAATCAGATTTCTCTTTCTTTTTTAATATTTTCAGTTTAGTTGGTGTTTTTGTACAATTATTATGCACCTTACCTCACACGACACACTAAGAGATTCACGTAATAGGGACTCTATGCTAAAGTTTCTTCCTTTGAGGAGATCATCTAAGTGGAGACATAATATGCCTTCTAAATAATTTGAAGTTCTTCTGTGCCAAATATATATGACATTAGATCTTTTGAGAAGCTGGAGGATTCCTTTACTTTGAGGGTTAAGTCTAGTTGGGCCAATGGAATAGGGGCCAGGGCGGGGCTTAGGTAGATTGAAGAGGGTCCTGGGTCATCTGTGCAGGGTGTAGACTCAGCCCACTTGCAGATACTTATGATCCTGTAGAAAGACAAAGACTCAAGTCCTCTTTGCTTCTGGTCTGCTACTTTAGGTCTTTCCTAGAGATGTTGGGATGCTCAGTAGATTTGCAGCCACATTTCAAGTTGTCCTACTTTCATCCTGAAGAGCAGAGAGGACAAATTCACTGAATCCTGGGAAAGTCCTCTTGCTGATTGGGTCTCAGGGTTTTCCCTGAATCTGTCTGACAAGTGCCAGCATTGATGGTTATAAAAAACCTTGAGTGCCCCTGGGACCCTTGGGCAGGTTCTGGAAGCACCTTCCTTTCTCTCCCATCTTTCCTTCTGTTTCTCTTTCTTTATCCCCTTTCTCTTTATCAGCTTTCTCTTTTCTTTCCCTTTTTTTTTCTCCTAAATCACTTCTCTATTTTATTTCCTCTTTTATTGTTTTCCTTCGTTTTTCTTTCCTTCTCTCTTCTCTCCCAATTATTTTTCTCTTTTCTTTTCTCTGGCAGTTTTTCCCATTATCCTCACATTTTCTCCTTCCTTTCTCTGTCCTGTCTCTCCTCATTCTCCCTGATTTCTTCCCTCATTTTTTCTGTCTCTTTTCTCTTCACATCTCTTACCTCTCACCTTCTATAACCTTCTCTATTTCCTTTTTACTTTCTCACCCCTTGTCATTCATTCTTCTTTCAATTTCTTTCATTCTATGCTCTTCTTTGCCTGCCTATCTCTTCCCACTTCCCAGTCTCTTCTCTTCTCTTCTCTTCTCTTCTCTTCTCTTCTCTTCTCTTCTCTTCTCTTCT